>LUCG01155537.1:0-11187 GCA_001633085.1 Carthamus tinctorius
CCATCTCTCAAGCCGGACCCTCCAATCGAAATGACCCACCACCCCACGGCAACCCACCACCAAACAACCCGCGACCACCAAAAATCCTACTCCCCACCTTCGAATGATCCAATCCTCTTGATTGGATTTTTCAGGCCGAGAATTACTTCACGTACTACTCCATTCCCCCTAACCAACGGTTTTCCCTCACAGTTTTCTATTTTACCGGCGAAGCTTTAAGTTGGTATAAGCACCTCGCCAACAATCACATGCTGGGAACTTGACCGGAATTCACTAGGGCCTTTGAGCTACGTTTTGGTCCTTCCACCTATGAAAACCATGAGGCCACCTTTTTCAAACTTTGCCAAACTTCTACGGTCTCCGCTTATCAGTCAGAGTTTGAAAAAATAAGCAACCGCGTTGTTGGACTTTCCCCTCAAACCTTACGTAACTGCTTTATTTCGGGGTTACGCTCGGATATCCAATCTGAAATCACCTTGCACAACCCTTAATCACTTCACCAAACTTACGGTCTAGCCAAATTGATCGAAGATAAATTGGCCGCCAATTCTCCATGCCATTCCAACGGCTTTCACACCACACCGTTCTCGCCATCCTCGACCCCTCCACCACCGTCTTCATCGACCTCCCCGGCGCTCCTCCCCACACCACCGCAACCACCAACCACTATTCCTGTTCATCGACTGACACCGCAAGAAGTCCAAGCTCGCCGCTCCCAACGACTCTACTTCCGTTGCTCTGAGAAATATCACCCGGGACACCGCTGTAACCCGCCTCAGTTCCTGCTTCTTGAGTCCACAGAGGAGATCCCAACCTTCTGTCCCTTTGCACCGGACCCCGGCGTTCAAGCTACAGGCCTTGAGGACAAGGCCTTTGTTTGAGGGGCGGACATTGATACGATGCTTCTAGAATAAATGTTATTTTCAGTTTATTATTATTAATTATTAGTTTCTTAATAGTTTTATCATAATTAAAAATTAGTTTCCTAATTTCTTATTTAGTAATTGCTTAGTAAAAGCCATGTCGTTCTTTTAAGGAAGTCAGTCAAGTCATAGGTAGGATGCTATAGTAGTTAGTAGGATTAGTTTTAGAGGGTTTTATCTAGTATAAATATTGTACTTCCATTTGATTATAAAAATTGTTCCAAGTTTTTTTATCTTAAGCTTAGGCTTCTTCGACCATCTCGAATCGGTCTCTAACAGCACATATCAAAATGATCAAGTGAGTAGGATGATGAATAGGTTAAAAATGTTGTTTTAATTGAATCAATTTTTTGTTATACTGAAAAGTTTTGAATTCTGATCTCCCTGTTTCTTGTGCCGGAAACACTAGAGAGTCAGAGGAGTCTGATCGGGGGAACTGCCCTGCATTCAGCTGCCGGCCGGAATCAGAAAAAATCTTATCAGAAAGCTAAACTGATAACAGGCAGTTGGCTTCATCTATAGTGGCCCATGGTGTATTTCAACATTGACTTTTTGGTGTGTTCTCATTTGGGGTCTCCAGGTCAGCCTTTTTCCTTCACTAGTAGTATGTGTAAGCAGCTCATTGGATTATTTATTTCTGTGATAAATGAGGATCAGGAGCTCTTCATATCCCCTTCTCAATTCGGTGGTATTTGGTTAATTAATATAATCTAGGGTTTACAATCTGATTTTTTTGTTCATCACTTATCCTGATTGATTAAGGCTTAGATTAAACTACTTGTTTTTGCAGGTCAACTTTTGGTTTCAAACTTACATTGTTTGTTTGTTGGTATAATGAACTTTATAGATTATATTCACTTAAACATTTTGTTCTTGTTTTTGGCATCAGATAAATGTAGGTGGCTTCACTTTGCTAGTAACCTTATGGTGTTTATCAACCCTAGAAGGTGGTGTTGCAGCACACGGAGATCATCCTTTCGCCAGAATTGCAATAGAGAAGGCCTTGTTGGACCGCACTGATGCTGCTGCCAGTGTTGAAGTTTCTCCTTCACTTCTTGGATCAGGGGTATGATTTAGATGCAATTTCAATATCATCTATTAGAAGTTTGTCTAGTATTCTTATGAGTTAATAAACTTGCAACCTTTATGACAAAGATTCTACCATGTGAATGGATATGGAGTTTGTTTAAAACCATCATTATTTTATTAGTAGTAATTGTTGTAAGTTTTGATCAATTAGCAACTCTTTTCATGCAAATTCCGATTCTGTGGTGTCATATTTAACACAAAGTGTAGCTCTTTCAGTAGAATAGAGGAACTGTATCTTTATGGAGTATAGGTTATAAGGTTCCCCCAATAGTTTGGTTCATGTTTTCTCCGGCATGATAAATAAAAATTGTTTAACTTGACATATATTTTAGTAAGAGTATTTAACTATCAGTCAAGTATCTAAAAAGCCCATAAAAAGACAAAATGAGGGTTTTTCTGTGGACTAAAATGGATGCTACAATCTTTTCTAGTGATTACCAATGAACAAAAAAGTAAATTTGGGGTCAGGGCTTGCTTGGAAGGGATATTTTGCATTTATTATAGGACAATCCAAAAAAGAAATTTTAGCATTTATCTAGGAATCGGAGAGTACATTATTTCTTGATAGCGAAAAATTACATGAGCAAATGACCTCCAAGTATAAGAATGTAATCAATGATTTGATCTCTATTAACATCTTACTTATCTTTTCGTGTTTTCTTGATAGTGTGCATCAATATGTACCTTTTCCCTTCACAACCATGTGGAGATTGCCAATAATCTAAAGAGCACATAAGAAACCATTCTTTCCTATTGTTGCTATTAAACTTATAGTGCCTTTTACATTCGAATGTTTAGATAGGTAATCATGCACACACAATAATAATTACAAGAACAAAGAGCTTGAGCATGCTAGCTATATGGTTCAACAATTTGCCTACATCCACAGGGATTGCTAAATTTTATCATACTTTATGGATTCTGTAGAACTGCAAAGATGAAGGTTGACACCATTTATAAACCAAATTGAGACTGAAAACAATTGGACATGATAATTGTTTTAATTGTCATGTATAACTGATTTCAAATAATGCTTGGGCTCCTTCTCTAACATTAACATGGATGGCATGGAATCTGTAAATGATGCTAGATTTTTATGTTGTAGGGGCAACACTTTGAATGGGTGAACGTTAATATAAGCAATCCAAATCCAACGATTAATGATTGGATTGGAGTATTCTCCCCTTCAAATTTCAGGTACATTGGTTGCATCTACTCTTAACCCTTGTGGCGCTAGCTGAATTTTCAGCCTTGTTGATCATAAATCTGTTTGCTTTTACTGTTTACAGTGCTTCCACCTGTTCCCCTGAAAATCCTAGGGTTAGTGCACCATTGCTGTGCACTGCACCTATCAAGGTTTGTCCTCACAGTCAAAATCATTCTCTCTGATTTTCTGTTTCTTTTATCAGAAGTCTTTGAAGAAGAATCAACTATTTGAAGCTTATTGTGTCATCTATGGCAGTATAAATATGTGAGATATCCAAACTACCAAACTACAGGAAAAGCATTATTGAAGCTGCAATTGATCAACCAAAGATCAGACTTTACTTTCGCACTGTTTACAGGCGGATTATCAAAGGTTTCTACACTAATCTGAATAATTGAATGTGAAACGGCAATGACTTTGGCTTGAATGCTATCGGCAACCGGTTTGCTCCATGTCAAACTTCTCATATATTTTTATATTCTTCCTGATTTACACCTGTATCCTAGGGTTGACTGTCCAAGAATCATTGGATAGTTCCATGCTTGTTTCCTCCACCATATGCTGATCTGATCCAATCTTCTTTGTTTTCATAGTTTTCCTAATTCTACACTCTCTTTTTTTCTACTGCCTCTGTTCCAAATTATGAGTCTGTCTCCAGCTTTTTCTTACAAGTTTCCTATTTTGAAACATAACATTAAGATATATTGATGTGGCTGAACCTTTTTACAGAACAGATAAAGTATCTTCTGTAATTTGTATTTAATTATCTGTGAAGCTGTTAAAAAATGTTGCACATAAGAATTCCTTTGTAAGTTATAAAAGTAGACCGCTTTTCCAGGTCGGTGGGAGTGTTTGATCTTTTTTACGCGAGTTGTATTTTAGAACTATGCATACTTTACTTCTCTATGTGCTAAATTTATTGACAGCCGAAGCTGGTGACTGTGTCAAATAAAATTGCTTTTGCAAACCCAAATGCACCAAATTACCCACGCCTGGCTCAAGGAAAGTTCTGGAACGAAGTAAGTTTTCTCCCCTGTGGCTAATCTTAATAGATGTACAGCAGTGCTAAAAAACAAGGAACTATACGCATAAGATCAATCTTTTATAAGTAGATGCTACAATATGTTTTTTCTTTGAAACCTGGGAACGACATCAAACGGTATGAACTTTTTTGCTGCCCCACCTGTTAACGCTTCCTGGTAACTCATTTGACAGTAAACAAGCTTGGTTTGAAATAAGGACCGAGTCGCAACCACTTGAGGAGAGCCCAGCTAGGCATATATGCTGTCAAATATTATTAATGCACATTCCATAAACCCTTATTTAAGTTCTTAAAATACCTTTTTTCTCAAAGGAAAAAAAACAGAACTTTCTGAATTCCACCAGTTGTAAGTTGTAACAATTTTTCAGGAGATTATAAAATTCTGACATGATTCTCAGATGACTGTAACATGGACTAGTGGATATGGCATAAGGGAAACGGAACCATTTGTTGAATGGGGTAAACAAGGTGGAAAGCAGATTCGTTCTCCTGCCACAACCATGACTTTCAGTCGTAACAACATGTGTGGTATGTGGGCAGTTCTTTCTTTTTCTTTTTCCAATGGGCAAACTGCATATAATAGCAAATTAGTTTTCTTCAATTCTTGCTTTAGGCAATCCAATTTTTAAGCAATTACCTTGAAATATGTTATGTTTAGAGCAAAAATTCACCTGTTGTCCCTTACTCCCTTAATCGATTAATTGTTGTTGAGGTACCATTTTTTTGTTTATGTGGCTGCCACATGCTTGCTTTATTCACTTATCCACATGACTGATGACATATTGAAATATCACTTCTCTAAATTCTAATTAGCTGTTTTCATTTTAATTTATAAACTTTAGGCTCGACTTTTACTTTTAATCTTTTTACCACCTACTTTTCATCTATGTTTTCCTTCTCCCTCCTTCTGCACGACCTGCCTCCCCCATCTGCCAAACTGCCAAAATGATGAACCATAAAAATAATCCTCCACACTTGCAGCTTAAATTCAAAACAAATTAATTGAATGAGCATCACCACCCGCAGCAGCCAGGGGGGAGGGGGAGGGATGGCGTGCATAGGGAGGAGGGGAAAGCCAGAGGCTGCCAGCTGGGTGAGCAGGATGGGTAGTTGCTGCAGGGGGTAGCTCCCACTGTCTCTCTTCATGTTTGTGATTCTTTAATAAATTGGTGAAAAAAAAAATCCACATCAGCCCCTTGCGCCTCATTCTTCGAGAATCAGAAAGATCCTTTTCAAGTTTGAATTTGCTCATTTGGAAGTCCATGTGGATGATGACACGGCAAAACATGAAGAAATGGATGTCATACCACCGATTAACAGGTTTCAGGATCTGGGTTGCCATAAATAGACGAAATAAGTTAGTTGGTATTTTCCATAAAAAAGTTAATTGCTTACAACCGGAAGAGGAAAACTAAATTGCTATTTATTTAATTTTCCGGTTTTTGTAAATCATATATCATTATGTGTCGAAAATAAGGTTAAGAATTAGCAAAGAATCACCATACCTTTTTCTGCAACTTTTCTTGTACATTTGATGCACAGGTGCACCAGCAAAAACGGTTGGTTGGCGTGATCCTGGATACTTCCATACAAGCTTCTTCACAGGGCTTGGGCCCAACTCATTGTATGTTAAACATTCTGCAAGCATGTGATTTTGTTATCATCAACAAAACTCAACAAAATTCTCAACCCTGTTACAGGTATGCATACAAACTGGGCCATAAAATGTTTAACGGTACAATCATTTGGAGCCAGGTGTACCAGTTTAAATCCTCCCCTTACCCTGGTCAAGACTCTCTACAACGTGTTGTCATTTTTGGCGACATGGGAAAGGTTTGCGACTCTTTTCCCACTCTAGTGTGCATACTAAATCAGACCCCTTTGCAACACTTCCCTTTTTGGGGAAGTTTCCAAGTTGACTTTTCTTATTTGTCCTTGATCATTCCTCCCTCTGTCCCAAATTAAGGGGATGTTTACTAATGCTTACCCGGTAAGTGCTTACCGGGTGAATTTACCTTACGGAATGAACATGACAAGGACTAGGATCTTACCCGGTAAGAGTGATGGCATGAACCGGGTCCGAGAGTCTTACCCGATAAGTGAGATTGATGAATCTTAGCTGGTAAGCGCTTACCGGGTGAAGTTACCTTACGGAATGAACATGACAAGGACTAGGATCTTACCCGGTAAGAGTGATGGCATGAACCGGGTCCGAGAGTCTTACCCGATAAGTGAGATTGATGAATCTTAGCCGGTAAGCGCTTACCGGGTAAATTGTTGCATACAATACCATTTTGAGAGACTAAAATATTGTCCGCTATGATAGTATTCAATTTTACCGGTAAGCGCTTACCGGGTAAGTGTTTAAGTAAACGGCCCCTAAGTGTCTACTTTCCTATCTTTGTTAGTCCCAAAACAAGCGTCCACTTCCAAAATTAAGTGCCTACTTTCCAATTTTGTCCTTAATCAGGAGATGGAGAAATTCATTGCTTCCTCTATTATTAAGGGTAAAATTGTCGATTAATTAATTAAAACTGTGATAATCACACGTTTCTAGAATTGTAGTCCGTGTGCCTTTTTCATTGTGGACATTTAATTTAGGAGGGAGAGAGTACACATGAATTGATGGTATTGCTTAGTTCGACAATAAATCAAACCAATCACACCCTTTTGGGGAGGGATAGAGGGGGGAGGGGGAGATGTCCATAGACCCGACCTCCACTCTAAAGAGTACAAGGAGATTTTTGAGGAATAATTAGACGTTTTCCCCGAACTATGTGCAAATATCACAACATTCATGGGAAGAGAGTATTTCGTGATATTGTTCATGTAAATCATCACATTTTTCATTTCATCCATATGATGTAGGATGAGGCTGATGGCTCCAACGAGTACAATCAATATCAACGTGGTTCTCTTAACACTACCAAACAACTTATTGAAGATTTGAAGAACATTGACTTGGTCTTTCACATTGGAGATATTTCTTATGCAAATGGGTACCTCTCTCAATGGGATCAGTTTACTTCCCAAATCGAGCCAATTGCATCATCTGTACCTTATATGATTGCGAGGTATGTTGTACAACTATGATTTATTCAAAACCTATTACAAAACAATGAGGTATGCTTTTGACCTTTGAGGTCAAACAGTCTAATTTCAACTTCAGAACTTCCACAAACTCAATGTTTTTTAATAAAACTCCATTGACTAGATTAAAAATTAAGATCAAATTCTATGATTGGAAGAAAGTTAAATTGCGACAAACTCCATACCAGTTTTGGATTTTACTACTATTTCAAAGTCAACTTGAACCTCATTTTGTTGTAACAGAATAACTAGGCTGTATTCAGTTACATTTTGCGTTTGGATTTATTGAAATTTTTTGCTTGTGTAGCGGGAATCATGAACGTGACTGGCCAGATTCGGGGTCTCTTTATGAAAACTATGATTCAGGAGGAGAGTGTGGTGTCGTGGCCGAAACTATGTTTTATGCTCCTGCACAAAACAGAACCAAGTTCTGGTAAGTCTATGTTTTCTTCCATCCCAAAATTAATGTTGTCAATAAAAAACACGGTTTAATTAAATGAGAATAACTCTTAATAAGAAAGCGTAACAGTTCTAGAAAATGTATAATTATTCTACTAATGAATTTCTCCAATCCATCAACACTTATATATTCATTCCTCATAATTAAAGGGTAGAATTGGAAGTTTATCAAATTATGGGACAAACATAAATAGAAATGTGGACACTTATTCTGGAACGGAGGGATTATACTCCTCGGCTCCTTGGAAATTGCTAACTTTCCGTTTCTGGATGTCCCATGAAAAATTCCAAACCTACGGTTCTAGAAGGTTCTGCGGTTTCAGTTATCTATTTACCCACTGATCATTACAATAATGCAGTCATAATGATTTGGGTCTACAAGATTCACTTTTTGTCATCACTGAAAGATATTATAGTCACTTCCCATGGGACGGAGAAAATGATCTTGATTGATGTAAATATTGTTTGTTGCTTCAGGTACTCTGCAGATTACGGGAAGTTCAGATTTTGTATTGCTGACTCAGAAAGCGATTGGAAAGAGGGAAGTGAGCAGTACAAGTTCATCGAGCAGTGTTTGGCATCGGTGAACAGACAAAAGCAACCATGGCTAATCTTTCTTGCTCATCGTGTACTGGGCTACTCTTCTTCATGGTTTTACTATTTACAAGGGTATGCTGAACCTATGGGGAGGGAGAGCCTTGAGAATCTGTGGCAAAAGTACAACGTTGATATAGCCGTCTTTGGTCATGCACACAATTATGAAAGAACTTGTCCTATTTATCAGGTATCATATCCATCTATAGGTCTGTGGTTAAATGCACCTGTAAGCACGAACAGTCATCGTGGAAATTGTTAACAAATACCATCACTCAACTTTTGACTAACTTTAACTTCAACCTTATGAAGAGATCTTCGGATTTCCAAATAAACATTCATTATTACATTAAACAAAATATATACTAGAAGTAGAGAACATGTACTAAAGGGTAGGGTTGACTTGGAGGTTGCGTTTGGTATATGGGACAACATAAACTTGTCCTCGTGTTTGGTGCCACATAGGACTGATATGAGCGAGTGGAGCAAAAATACATTTTTCCTACCCCACCAAAATAGGTCAGACAAGTTTAACAAATTACTAAACTACCCATGTCAAATTAAAACCCTAAAGCCTATCACACATCTCACTCTTTCCCGTCCAGTCCAGTCCAGTCCCAAAGATGACATCTTTTTGTTTCTCCTTTGAATACCAAGTATTCCTTTTCATACAACAGTCTAATTTTTTGGAATCTAATCGTATCTGATTCAGAGTAATTGCACGAACAATGAGAAGCACGATTACACGGGGAGCTTGAATGGTACAATTCATGTGGTTGCTGGAGGCGGAGGTGCAAGTCTCACAGAGTTTGCTGAGGTTAACACAACCTGGAGTTTCTTCAGAGATTATGATTACGGGTTTCTAAAACTTACCGCGTTTAACCATTCGAAGCTTTTGTTCGAGTACAAGAAGAGCAGCGATGGGGAAGTGTATGATTCTTTCACAATTTCTAGGGGATCATAAACACATTTCCGTCTGCAAATGGAGTAAGTAAATGAAGATGACATCTTGCGTATTAATGAATCGATCAATGTATTTTGTTCCATTTTCGGGTCTAAGAGACTCCATGATCATGGATGACCCTACACATGTTCTATAAAAATAAATCTGGATAAAAATCGATTCAATGTCAATTTAATTTCAGTATTCTCTTGGGTTATACACATAATTTAACCTATTTAAATACCAATTTCATCTTTTTTTTCAAGTGTATACCGGTGATATTGAGTTGGGTTTGCTTCGTTATTAGGAAATTATATTGGTATTCATTCCCATGTCCAATAGGATCGTCGTCTTTAACCTAACAGATAACGTGGTGGACATCTTGCAGAATGAGTGCAGGGTCTATTTCGACTCCAGACACCTTCCACCTACCTTTAGGATACACGACTTACCTTTTGGACGATGACTGTGGGACCAGTACATCGCACCAAAGGGTGAAATCATACCCTTCTGTAGAAGTGTCTTGTTCAAGAAGATGGAAAGGGAGATGATGTCGAGCCTGATAAAAGCACAAGTAACGTCTATTTCAGCTATAGAAGGTCGGGAAGTTGAAGAGAATGAGAAACATATTTATAGTACGTTAAAAACATCTTGTTCGAGAAAAATGACATGACACAAATGCAAATACAAATCAAAATTAACAAAATTTATATCTTAACTTTTGATGATGGATTTGGGTGGCTGGCTGTCTTAAAGTAAATTTTTGTTCGTTATTCCCAGCAAAAAAGTGTACTTTTTTTAAAAAAAGTTGGAAGATGGTACATGAACAAGACACCAAATCTTCTAATTCTTTTTAAAGAATCTTGAAATTTAACCCACACATGTAAATATGGATGCCCTACCTGATCCATTTTCTTGATTGATTTTATGATTGACAGAGGACAAATAAATAAAGTGTCCCGGATACTAAAATCTTTTAGATGGGTATAACAAAATCGGGTTTATATAATCATATTAATTTTTAAGCGTTCTAATACATTGCTTTATAGCACTATATTTATAGGACAAAAAATAAACGGTCATATTTAAATGCGTTGTTATAGGTTTATATAATGATTTTAGAGTCTTGACAAGTTTTTTAGAATACCTTTAATATACAATGTCACATGAGCTATTTTATAAGACCCTTGTTTTTTACAACATAGTTTTCCAAATAGTGCTTATAAAATAGCTGTCGACCCTTTTTATATAAAAATATCTTAAAATTTGTTAACACGTCCAAAAACATCATATATCTATGCTACTTTATAAAAATTCTAAAATGGTTAATCTTGAAAAATCAAGACATTAGCATGCGTACAACCGTACAAAGCATACAACTTTTATCTCTCCTCCTCCATGATCCCACTTCTTTAAAACCAAATACAATTTTAAATTATAAGCTACACTTCATACCCTTGTAATTAGTTGCTTAATTTATTTTTAATCTTTTTTTTTAGTTCTTTATTTTATACCCTTATTAAATTAACATGAACAATCTTATCATATATGGATTAACATGTATTAAAAAATTCTTTTTTCTTCTTAACAAATTATACAGTTATAATCGTCTCGACAATACCTTTAAAATGAGTCCAATATCGAATATTTTTGCATTTAATCATTTTCTTAAATATCAAAAATATATACGAAATAATTTGTTCTACATTTTACACTCTTATCTATCTTACTCTTCTTACTCTATATTATAGAAGAAATACTAGGTTACCAAACCGTCACAAGCAATGTTTTAAAAACCGGTTTTTTAGTTGAACCGGTGTGATGACCGGTTCACGGTTCG
>LUCG01155640.1:0-11470 GCA_001633085.1 Carthamus tinctorius
GATATACATGACCCTCGTTCTATCTTAGTCGGTAATGGTTCCCAAATGCCTGTAGTGACCACCGGACATGCCCCCTTCCCTCTTAAAAACCCTTATCGTCCGTTACATCTTCGAAACGTTCTTATTTCTCCCGATATTATCAAAAATCTCATTTATGTGCGTCAGTTNAGCGCCCTCTAATCCGATGTGATAGTGACGGGCCTCTCTATCCGGTCAACTCATCGAACCCGCAAGTTTTTTGCTCCGCTACTCAATCCACATGGCATCAACGGCTCGGTCATCCCGGAGATCAAGTCTTGAAGTCATTAGTTTTGAATAAATTTATTTCTTGTAATAACGACAAACTTGGTGTTATTTGCAATTCTTGTCATCTTGGAAAGCATATTAAGCTTCCTTTTATTTCTTCTAATTCTGTTGTTACTCATGCATTTGAAATAATCCATTCTGATATATGGACTTCCCAATTTCCAGCATTAGTGGATTACGTTACTATGTCATTTTTCTTGATCATTTTACACATTACTTGTGGGTTTATCCTCTAAAACAAAAGTCTGAGGTCTTTGGTAAATTTCATGAATTTTACCACCTCGTCAAAACCCAATTCAATTCTAACATAAAATCATTCCAATGCGATAACGGTGGGGAGTATAACAACAAATTGTTTCACGATTTTTTTGCATCCAATGGCATTCAATTCCGTTTCTCATGTCCTCACACCTCACAACAAAACGGAAAATCGGAACGCATGCTCCGAACCATAAACAATGTCGTTCGGACTTTACTTTTTCACTCTCATCTTCCACCAACATTTTAGGTAGAAGCCCTTCACATGGATACACACTTACTCAATATTCTCCCCTCCACCTCCATCAATCATGAAACGCCTCACTACCACCTATTCCAAAAACACCCGTCATATTCTCATCTATGCGTTTTCGGATGCCTTTGCTATCCTCATCTCACCACCACACATAAATTAGCACCTCGTAGTACACCATGTGTCTTCTTAGGTTATCCATCCTAACATCGAGGCTTCCGATGTCTTGACCTCTCAACAAGTCGCATCATTCTTTCGCGACACGTCGTGTTTGATGAGTCCATTCTTCCGTTTGGTTTGGTTACCCCAACCAACCCTCCCTCCAACTCCTTCCTCGATGACACCTCGAATACCTCTCCTATCATGCGAGACATTCTTCAACCCACATCTACTCCCTCCCCTACACCCTCACATCATTCCTCAAATACCCCTCCAACCGAACCGACTGATCACCAACCCCTGCTCTCCACTTCGCCTTCATCTACTCCTGTTCCTCCTCCCACACACCCTATGACAACTCGTGCAAAAAGCGGGATAGTCAAACCCACTCAACGTCTTAACCTTCGTACCACCACAATCTCCCCCTTACCCCGGTCCCACCTACAGGCATTACAGGATCCCCATTGGCGATAGGCCATGAATGAGGAATTTCATGCCCTTATCACGAACAGGACCTGGGTACTTGTCCCTAGACCCCCCCGGGGTTAATGTGGTACGGTCCATGTGGCTTTTTCGTCACAAACATAACGTTGACGGCTCTCTTGCACGATATAAGGCTCGTCTTGTAGCCAATGGCCGCAGTCAACAGCCAGGTATAGACTGTGACGAAACCTTCAGTCCGGTTTTCTACGCATCGTTCTGAGCATTGCGGTTTCTCACTACTGGCCCATTCATCAGCTTGACGTGAAGAATGCCTTTCTTCATGGACATCTTTAGGAGACTGTGTACATGCATCAACCGCCGGGTTTCCGTGATCCTAGATATCCAGATCATGTATGCCACCTTCAGCGCTCTCTCTATGGCCTCAAGCAGCCCCACAGGGAATGGTATTACAGATTTGGGCAGTATGCTCTGCCGATCGGTTTTCAGCATAGCCGGACTGACTCATCTCTCTTTATATATCACTCACCACAGGCAACTGCTTATCTTCTATTATATGTGGATGATATCATCCTCACAGCATTGTCCACACCTTTCCTTCGCCAGATCATCACACAACTCAGCCATGAGTTTGCCATGACAGATCTAGGTGCCCTCAACTACATTCTGGGCATTTCAGTATATCGATCATCCGCTGGCCTGTTTCTTTCCCAGCAAAAATATGCCGCCGAGATCCTTGAGCGTGCCAACATGCTCAACTGTAAGCCTGCTCGCACACCAACTGAATCTGGTACCAAACTAGCCGCTGATGGTCCTCTTGTGACTAACCCCACCCTCTATCTTCGCCTTGCCGGGGCTCTTCAGTATCTCACATTCACGAGACCAGATATTACCTTTGCGGTTCATCAAATCTGCCTCTATATGCACGACTCTCGAGAACCACACTTCACGGCTCTCAAGCGCATTCTTCGATACATCCGAGGCACAATGATTCACGGTTTACAGATACATGTGTCCCCTTCGTCAGATCTTATAGCCTACTCAGATCTTTGCCCTGTCTCACGCCGATCCACCTCAGGTTATTGCGTTTTCTTAGGTGATAATCTTGTGTCTTGGTCATCCAAACGCCAAGGCGTCATTTCCCGCTCTAGCGCCGAGGCTGAATATCGTGGAGTTGCCAATGCCATGGCCGAGACAAGTTGGATCAGAAACCTCCTTCGTGAATTTCATAGACCGCCTACCAAAGCTACCATCGTTTACTGTGATAATGTGAGTGCGGTCTACATGTCCTCCAATCCGGTTCAACACCAACGTACAAAACATATAAAGATTGACATCCACTTTGTCCGGGATAAAGTTGCCATTGGCCAAGTTCGAGTCCTGCACGTCCCATCACGGTCTCAATATGCTGATATCTTCACGAAGGGGTTACCTTCACCACCATTTCAAGACTTCAAATCCAGTTTGAACATCCGAAACTCGGAAGATCAAACTGCGGGGGGATGTTAGTAAATAGATTATGTACAGTTTAGTTTGTATAGCCCACTTTACACAAGGCCCATGGCCTGTTACCCTTGTATTTAAACCTTGTAAAGTCTTTACTTTGTGATCAAGGAAAACATTTTCCCTAATACTTTTGTTTTTCCACTGCTGTAATAGCTCTATTATAATGAAATAAAAGTTTAAAGTATATTTTAAATTTACTTGTACCGAAGGCAAGGAATGATACCCCGAGGGAGGTGTGTTACAAAGCATGTGCGGACTTAGGGTGTGTTTACTAACAACTTAATGAGCTTAATGGGTTAAATAGCTTATTCGCACAAACAAAATTTAGTGTTTACTTGTGACTTGTTTGCACAGATCTAAGCTTATTCGCACAGCTGGAGAAGAAGTGTTGTCCACATACAGACGAAAAAAGGACAAGGCTACCCTCATTTCATAAACATGCCAGATATGGGAAAAAAAAAAAGAAAAAACCTAACCCTCACCTCTACTCTTTCTCCTCCAAAACAAAGTGCACACTCGATTCTCCTCCAGATCCATTTCTGCACACCTGAGACACACCTGCACCGTCGGTTTCCATCTTTCTGGCGACTGACGACCTTCTTTCCGACGACAAACAACGCTTACCAACCCAAGTTGTGACCAACCTTTTGAAGGACGATTGTTGAAATATAAACCATTGTTTAATTTAACACACCAGCACCCAAGCTTTTGAAGGACGATTGTTGAGATAATGATCCATTGTTGCTTTAGATCATTATGCTGATGAAGAGGACTGGTCAGATTTTGAGTTATTCTTTAATTTCTTTTGGATCTTGCTTTGGTTTTTTCAACTCTCGGCCATATGTAATGCAAAAAAAATGGAGCTACTAGGTGGTGACGTGGATAATGGAGGTTGTGCCATTAGGTTTCTTAGGAAGATGGAGCTAATTGATGTACTTTGAAATAGTTGAAAAGAAAATTGATGTACTTTGAAATTGTTGAAAAAGAAAATTGATGTACTTTGAAATAGTAATGTAAGTAGCTATTGTTGTAGAATTAAAAATAGTTTTTTTAATCTCTTGGCATAAATTCTTAGTTTACTTTTAATTAAAAAATCAATAACAATATATTAAAGAGTGTATAATTTATGCTTGGGGATAAATTGATCATTTCTGTTATTCAGATTATTGATTCAGAAGAAAGGTAAACAACATCAATTTAGTCAGGCAGACAAATTTACCCATACAGACAAATTTACCCATACAGACAAATTTATCCATACAGAACTTAATAGAAAATTTGGTAAACAGTTTCTTAATGTTATTTTGCAAACGAAAAGTTTCTGGTTTTCTAGCACGCTAACACCTTATAAGTATTAGGTACGACTGCACCTTATAATCGAACCTGGTTGTGTTCTTTCCTAGTTTTTAGCATTCGATCCACTTGAATCCACCTTTGAATTGGTATAAATAACCCTTTTGATAAAATATGGAGAGAGATCAAACACAATTTGAGGTTTTAGTCTGTAATTTATGTGGGTGTTATTCGTAAAAAAAAAACTTGATCCTTTTCCATATCCACATACCAATGGTGGAACCATGTAATAAACAGGCACGCTCAAGTTCGTATTGTTTCTGAAGCAACGACCCCTAAGATCACGCCAACCGGGATTTTGGTCAGAAAAGTTTGTAAACGGATACAAGCAAGTGTTAATTTGGATTATAATATAAGAAACTTCATCTGGATGTCTCATTGGGATACAAACATACAATAGTTTTCTTCTATACAAAGCGTCGAAAAAGATGAAACGGGTAATTTACCAATTCTCCGCCATACTTCCCGACCCACAAAATTTCATCTAAGCATCTGTGTTTAACCTCTAATTTCCACCTGAAATTCACAAGAAAATAGATGAGACAGATTCACTGAAGGTAAAATTACTAGCACTAGCTACTTGTACTTTTCCATCTTAATTCGTCTGGTTTAAATTGTTTGTAAAGATTAAAGTGCCTTCTAAGTTCTAAGATAAGCTGTTGTTTGTTTCATGTGCTAATTAACGGTCTCACATAAACGATCATTTTAACTATAAACTATATTAAATGATTATTTGTTAACGTGTTAAATGCAAATCATTTAAATATATCAAATTAATGACTACTTGTGTACAAAACAACTTGATAAAATATAGTGATACAAATTCAACGATATTTTATCACAACATTAATATAGTTATAGCATCAGGCAAAGGATCGTGTGAGAAGTGGATCTGAACCATCGATCACCTTTAATCTCATGCCCTTTCCTTGAATTGTGCTTTAGAAGGATTTTTTTTTTTGAAAGGCTGCTTTAGAAGGAATTTAACCGATACATCTCATCCTAATGTACATCCATTTCTCATCCAAGAGTTGATAACCACTTCTTACATTTCTCATGTTAACCTCAACTTCTCACCGGAACCCAACCTATAGTATCATCAATCTCTTTCTGTGGCTGGCAACTTTAGAACTAAAGGACATTCATTAGGCCAGATGTCTTTAGAAGTTTGCTAATTTTTCTTTAAGTATATAATATTTATAGAAGGCAAATGCAACAAATAAACTCACGCATCCCAATAAAATTTACAACATTTAATCTCTTGGAATACTTTATGTTAACATTACGCATTTCTACTGTCATCGCTACAAACAAACTGATAACATTGATTTAGGTTCACAAGATTCTCTATTTTATCTTCATTGAAGGTTATTCTGACAAACACCAAACAATTTCCTTAAAATCAAGTGCAAGCATGCAGTACAATGAGATGAAGTGTTCAGCTGAAAAAGAATCTTTATTGAAGGGTGTTTTAGACATTTACTAGACTCTGTAAAATCTATGGGAGCAATTAGCATATATGTCATTCAAGAAATTTGTAGCATCTCATGGTGGTATAACTATGGAGGGTTGTAAATGGACATACCTAAATATCAACTGCATGGAAGCATTAGGCACATTCCTGGACTGGTTTCAAGAATCGAGTGGTATTTACAAAGGTTTTGAAACTGCATATTGATCTTAAATCCACCATGTCTTAGATGTGTGGGTCTTCTGTTGGCTTCACGATGCATCTTTTCATCAATCGCCCAACAGGCAGAGTGGTTGTCTCATACTGAGCTCGGCTTTAAGTGCTGGGAATTCCTCCAAATTATGTGACTCGCCTAAAACCGTCTGCAGTGTATCACACATATTTATATGTCCAAGTTTACAAAAAAATAATAAAAGGGCATTGTGAATGCTGTGTCATTTTGGCAAGTAAAATAGCTCTTACCAGAAAAAAAAGGGTAAATTTGACAATGGAATTGCTCTAAAAACTGGAACAGTGAAATAAATAATCTTGCTACTGAACTGATGATTTAAAATCGTATGCTCCTCCAAACAAAAGATGCTTCTTATGTGTCTCCAAGAACACCCTTCTCCCTTCTGCTTAATAGTATAGCTTATGCATTCTATGTGGCTTATGGAAGTAGAAATATTAACACATAAAATCCATCCTACAAGTGGGTTCCTTCACTAGAATCACATCTAGTGCTTAAATATTCACAACACTTGGATCAATTAGTATTTGAATGTACCAGTCGAGAGCCTTAGTTAAAGCCCTGCATAGGACCTCTCATGCAATCAATATAATAGTTATATATTTAAAATATTTTTAGTATTTGAACCAACTATTCATGAATTATTTGTGATGACTATATCTAAATATTCATGAATATCATGCATTTTCATTATTCATGATGAATAATATCTATCACACGATATTCATCATGAATAGTTGGTTCTCAAATGAACTTGAAGCTGAAAATATAACAGGGAAAAGGAGGAAAAAGGAAGTGCTTTTATTCGGAATCATTACCAGTGCAGCCAGGTGTGCTTCTTGTAGTATATTTCCATCTATTTCTAATCTGGCAACTGGAAACTCTGGAAGATGTCCCGACTGTTTCCTACCAAGCAAATCACCAGGACCACGCAGAAGAAGATCCATGTTAGCCAGGTGGAAACCATCTGATGATTTCTCCAGCGATTTCAATCGAGCCAGACCACTGGTCGTTGAAGACAAAAGCACGCACTTTGACTTGCGGGACCCACGTCCAACTCGTCCCCTAAGTTGGTGTAGTTGAGCTATCCCAAATCTCTCAGCATTCATCACAACCATCATCGAAGCTTCTGGTACATCAACACCAACCTCAATGACTTGAGTAGAAAGCAATATTTGCGTCTCTCCTGATCTAAAGCGTCTCAAAGCTTCGTCTTTCTCATCACTTTTCATTCTCCCATGTAACAAGCCGCAATTGACACCTTCAAACCTATTTGAGATTACTTCGAGGTCGGCAGAAGCGCCACGAAGCTGAGGAAGTTGCTCTGATTGATCAATAATTGGGTAAACTATATACACTCTACCTCCTGATTCTAATTCTCCATTCATCATCTGCAAGTACACAAAAGAACGAATATAATGCTAATTGTTTCTCATCGTGCACCTGGTTACAACTTAATCAGGAACGCTTCTGGTATTTAATACTCCCACCATCCTAAGCAAATAACAAAAAATGCTTTTGGCACTCATCTCAGTTTATATGTCCATCAAGTTAAAAGTATTTTCAAATGTTTTTTACTATAAAAAGGTTGGCCAAACTTTAAAGTATACATATGGAAGATATTTCTCGTAAAATTCTGTCTAAATGTACCAAACAGCTCCCGAAGTTGCATGCTAGATAGGATATGTAGATAGTAGGTTGCAATCTTTTTCATGGGCAGAGTAGGTAAAATATATCAATCAAACAACATCGAACAAGTACTTGGTCTAAGTAAGAACTAAAGTCAACACAGTTAGTGATACAAAATACTAAACATGCTATTTAACTAATACATCACCATTCAACACAGTTCGTGATACAAAATACTAAACAAGCTATGTACCGAAATTATAGACAGTAATTCATGGAAGCAAACTACACCATGCTCCTTTCTACTACAACATCTGTGGCATCTTTGTACCTGCAAACCAGTAGGTACCTTTTTTTTGGATAAAGGGGATAGAACCCCTGAAAATGCAAACCATGAGTACTTACTTGCTACTGGAAAGGTTCAATATCCTTGGCTATAGTACTGGGCAGTCACATTATTATAACCTTGCATTTTCAGAGGACAACTTGACTATAATGCTACAAACTTCTAGCTGATCTTACTTTTTGTACTTCAAACAGCTGGAATGCAATTAACTACAACAAAGTTATGGGTTACATAATAATTTTTTATTTCATTCATGACTGAATACGTTAACCCAAACACCAACTTCTTGGTACTTCCAACCCTTTGCAGAAGTCGTGGATGCATACAAATCCCTTGTAAATATTAATCTGGTGCCAGTACAATAGTCTCTACCCAATGTTGTCTCTATAATAACCATCAGTTCTAGCAGAATAAACAATTACCATAAATAAACAAAGGACGAGTTCTGATGGAAGGTTGTACAAAACTTGTAAAGTACTAACAGCAAAGCACATTGGACAAATTTTAGAGTTAACTGAAATTTCTCAGAAATAAAATGTATGGTCACTTTCTGATATTCATGGATCAGATGATATGATAGTAATAGGTACCTGATAAACCTCTTCGAAACCAGTCTCGTTTCCTTCAACTATAAATGTATCTATAGGTTTTCTTCCAGGAGGTAAATCGGTTATCTGCAACTCAATCGAGAGAAGTCACATTAGGCACCAATAAGAACTTCAAATGCAGTATAGGTTCAAAACTCCTATCAAAAAGCAAAGGAAAACATATACTGCTCCAAAATCACAAATTCTTTGAGACGACACATGTTGCATGCCAAGCTAACACTTTTTAAAAACTTCACTGTTAGGCTTTCAATCCTAAACCAATAGCATGTCTATTGCACCAAAACAGCCCTTATTAAGATCAAGTCTTACAGAAAACATAAAGGCATTTGAAGAACTTGATCAAGTTTTGAGAAGTTTGAAGCGTGAAAACATATATAGTAGAATAGAAAGCTAATAAAGCAGGCAGCAGGATTACATACTTGTGTCAGAGACATGTCTCCATACAATGCTAAAGCTAGAGTCCTTGGGATTGGGGTGGCAGTCATAGCAAGAACATGAGGAGCCATATTTATGTCGCCTTTTGAGGAGCCAGTTGCACCAATTTCAGCCAATCTGGAACTTAAGGAGTTACAGTATAGCTGCAAGAGTAAGATCTTCAGTCAGTCCCATCTTCAAGTAGCAGAGCGAAAGACAGCTAGGACAGAACATGACAACACCAAGAAATTAATTGGATGAATCACACACAGGAATGTGAACAGACATCACTTAACTTTTAAGTTTTAACTATGTATAATAAAATAAAGGCCCTTCATATTATCTTCACTTGATAAAAAAAACCATTTTGTTTCTGAAATAGCATGTAGGAGCTATGGTTTTGAAAAGCATGAGAGCAGTAATAAGATTAAAGAGAAAATTAATTTGGTCAAGATTGGGAATTAATGTAACAAAAATAGATTCAAAAGAAGGTAGGAAACATGTGGCAACATTTCATTCAGATATGGAATACCTGGGATAACAGAGTACGGATTACTGATTGAAATCGATATACTTGGTAACAGAACACTTTTTTTTGGGGATAAGGTTCACCTGGGCTTTGCTGGTAACAGAACACTTGCTTATAGTAAGCAGCATAAGATTATGCTAGAACATACAAACAGTAATAGCAACAATACCAGCAAATCCGCTAATCCAACCTTTCTAGAAGTCAAGGGTTAACCTAACCAAAGGCATGCGTATGAATTTCATTTGCTGTGTATAAATATTATATACTTCAGAGAAAAACAATACCGGCAAAACCGGAGTCCTTAGTTGGTACAGCTGAAAATGATGCCAATAGAAGTTCACACAAGGATACCAATGATCAGCCATATAAAATATATATATAAATAATCTAATGTTAATAATCTTAATACATCAGCAAAGACATGGTTCTGAAATAAAACAGAAAATACAATTATCAATGTGCTCTGCAAAACATGCTTATGATACAACTACTAAGAAAAGTAAGTCCTTAACATCAACAAAGTCTGGGGCTTCCAAAACATCCATCTTTTGCCTTGTAAGCTCAGTTACCAAATATTCCCATAAGAATACAACAAGAATTTCAGTTCGACTGCCAACTAAGGTACTCAACTTGGGTTTTGATTAGAAGTTCTTCTACAAAACAGTTAAATTGTGGGTTGTTCCTTGTTAGCATACAGTTTCTTATTTCTTTTTCAAATTTTCTGTTTACCTTCAAACTTTCAGCTTACCATAATATTTGAGAGTTCCATCCCATAAGTTGGGCGATAGAAAACTTCCCGCCACTCCATGAATAAGAATTTACTTACACTGCCACAGTTGACTTAGTTTATTAAATATAGGGGATATTTATTGTAACTTCCATCTTGATATCTCCAAAAATCCACAGTGGAAGGTGTCTTGTACAAACTGCAAGTAATGCATATGAACAGTAATCTTAATCTAAACAAGTTAGCATTTGTCTTTCTACCCTTTATTATACAGGCCAAGCAGTTCAAATGGAATCAACAGATTTTTTAGTTCTCCCAGCATTTATCTTTTCAATATATAAATGAGGTTTCACATCATGGAGTAGTGTGGTTGCTTGTAAAACCACATGAACGAGGCAATCATCATTAATGTCCGTTCATGCATATTGATGCACCTCCAGGGCGGATCTACATGAAGTAGTGTCGTTGCTTGTAAAACCACAAAAATTTTGGAGCCAAGTGTAATATTTTTAGGATCTACATGAATTGTTTTGGGGTGAAACCATAAGTTTTGATGGGTGGAACCATGAACATTTTTAATTTGAGGGGTTTATAAGAAAAAAGTAGGAAATAAAAACTCCAAAATTCCAGATGGTGGTTTAGTGGCTGGGGATAGTTATGCTTTTGATCCTCCATAGATTTCAACGTTTTGAATTTACTTTCCCTTCCTTTTTCATTTTTCATCACATATCCTTACCATTTTAACTAATTAACTAAGTATTAGCTAAAAATACATTAAAGAGTACGTAATTCTTTTACAAATTACAATGTTAGCAAAGTCTCATCCATATCTTCGAATGAGCTCAATATTGGATACTTCTAAATTAATTGTATTTTTAACATTAAAAAAAATAACATACTTTTAGCGTTAATGGAATGCATTTATGGCGATATTTAACAACCTCTATTAAAAACACATTTATCTCAATGGTTGTCATTGATCCACATATTTTTCTAACAAAAACTTAACATGAATAATAATGTGAATTTTTTTAATAATGTTTAACATGATTTCAAAGTCCTTTTAAGGGTTTCTTTGTGTATGGTTCATTTGTTTATATCGATGCTTGATGTCAACATAATAACATGTTAACCAACTCTTTAGTGTTACTTTGTGTACATTTTGCCCTAACTCTTTAGACTTTAGGGGCTGTTTGGTACAGAGAATTGGAAGCAGAGAAATGGAAATGGATGTGAATCTC
>LUCG01155720.1:0-20524 GCA_001633085.1 Carthamus tinctorius
TCGCCTCCGATGAGAATCAAAATCACAATCAGAATCAAAATCAAAATCAAAATCAAAATCAAAATCAAAATCAATCAGGAATCGTCGTCGATTTGCCGTCGCAATCGGCGTATCCGGGAGTCCTACACGATTCCGGTACGTATGAACTAACCCTAGCGGAATCGGAATTCATCTTGTATCCGGTAATTACTGCTTGTTCCACGGAGAGTCTTAAGATTGCCGAGCCGGCGTTGGATTGTATACAGAAGCTCATAGCTCACGGCTGCTTACGTGGCGAGGCGGACTCTGCCGGCGGACCGGACGCGAGGTTGCTGGCGAGGTTGATCGACTCGGTCTGTAAGTGTCGTGATTTAGGCGATGAAGGAGTGGAGTTGCTGGTTCTGAAGACGATTTTGTCCGCGGTGACGTCGACGTCCATGAGGATACACGGCGATAGTTTGCTACAGATCGTGCGGACGTGTTACGATATTTATCTGGAGAGTAGGAATGTGGTTAACCAGACGACGGCCAAGGCGTCGTTGATACAGATGCTTGTGATTGTGTTTAGGAGGATGGAGGCGGATTCCTCGACCGAGCCGGTGCATCCGATAGTGGTGGCGGAGCTGATGGAGCCGGCTGAGAAGGAAGAGGATGGTGACACGATGACGATGTTTGTTCAAGGGTTTATCGGTAAGATTATGCAGGGAGTGGATGGGGTTATTAATCCCGGCTCTCCTGTCGGATCCAATGTGGATGGTGGTGGGGTGCATGATGGGGCCTTTGAAACGAAGATGTCGACTATGGAGTCGACGAATCCAGCTGATATGTTGGATTCTACTGATAAGGATATGTTGGATGCTAAGTATTGGGAGATTAGTATGTATAAGAGTGCATTGGAGGGACGGAAAGGGGAATTGGTGGACGGGGAGGGAGAGAGAGACGATGACACAGAGGTCCAAATTGGGAATAAGCTGAGAAGGGATGCTTTTTTGGTGTTTCGAGCTCTTTGTAAGCTGTCGATGAAGACCCCTCCGAAAGATGTGTTGGCAGACCCGCAGTTAATGCGAGGGAAGATTGTTGCCTTGGAGTTGCTCAAGATATTGTTGGAGAATGCAGGGTCTGTATTTAGAACTAGTGAAAGGTACTTCACCTATGTTCTGTTGTCCTCTTTGTTGTTAAAACTGGAAATGAATCATGATCAAGTTCTTTCCCTGCTTATAAGCTTTTTAAGACCTCTGGTTTATCATCAAATTCCCAGAGTTGTTGCATTGCACTCACTGTTTGAATTGGGTATGATACATATTGCTTAGAGCATTAGCTATTAGTTAGTAGTTAGTACATGAAACAAACTTACAAACACAATCAGTAATCAACCATATCCCTTTCATGGCATGTTGACTATTCTGTTAGATGCATCATTTGTGTTCAAATAATAAATTTTGGTGACAGGAGTGGGGTTTCTTCTTTAGAAACTGCTATTTCTCTTTTAGTTAACTGCAAATTGATTTTGACTTTCCCACACATTGCAAATGCTTATAAGACTGTTAGAACTTGTTTCTTTGTTCATGTCAAGTTAAAGAATAACTAATGCAAAGTGCAAACATATATCCATTGTGCTTTTAGCATATTAACATTCATAGTGAGTGATCATGTCCACTCCTTCCCAGTGTTTTAGAAAGTGTTAAAGCGGAATTAAACAATTGAATGACCTTCTAGCACATGAACATCTAAGCGGGTCACTCAATATTATCATCATTAAATTATTTATCCATTATGAGAATTACAAAGAATTTGATGACATCTATATATTGATACTATTACTTTTCTAAGTGACTAGTTTCATTGTTCCAATTACTGAATGGATTCAAAACATTACCTTGTAGCTGAAAAAGTTGGTTAATCCCACATTGTTTGAAGAAAATGTTAAATTCAACAATTAGTTGATAGTTGAGCAATTGGGGATGCTTCTGGCCCTAACCTATCAAAATGATATGGGGCGCTTAATGGCTAGGTGGATATTTAAGCTGCCCTAAGAGGGTGTTGTAGAAGTAGAACATTGCTACTGCTTATTTTATAAGAGCTCCCTCAAGAGATGATTTACATGGCTGTGAGCATATTTTTTCTTCGTCGTAATGAGAGTGATAAGGTTTCAAATATTATATTTTCTATCAACCATGATGAAGCTTTATGATTTTCAACTTATTTTGGTATGAAGGTGAAAGGGAGGGGAATGATTGATAGAATGAAGAAACAAATAAATTTTATGTTAGTTGAGGTAGAGGTAGATTAGCTTAGGGATGTTCGCTATTAGTTGTGGTGTCAGTAATCGGGTTATATATTTCGCTATTACCCAATTGGTATATGTGATTGGCATCCATGAATTGTAATTTGTAAGTTACTCTACAAAGTGTGTAGAGGGTATGAATATTGTTAGACTCAATTGGTAAATGTATGAACTATTTTAAGACATGATAGGTTTTGGATTTGCTTAGGGACTAGTGAGTAAGTGTGTGATGCATCAGGAATACGCTCCATGTATTCCATTGAGAAGGAAGACGCAGGGGTAGAGTGGTTCTTTTCTTGTTAATTGGGGATGTTCGCTATTAGTTGTAGTGCTAGTAGTCCATGTATAAATTTCACTGTTACGCAACTTTGATACTACAATCATTATTCCATCTATAGAGGAGCCATTGGACGAATAACATGGTGCTAGATGTTTTCCGAAAGCTGGATTTGAAAGGTGGATATCATCATATTGAAATGAAGGATGAGGATGTGCATAAGACGACGTTTAGGATGCACTAATGGCATTAAAAATATTTTAGTTATGCCATCCAGTCTAGTGAACACTCCAACTTTTCAATCCTTGATGAACAATGTTTTCAAACTTTTATGAGGAAGTTGTCTTGGTATTCTTTGATGATATACGTAGTGTATAGTAAATCAGAAAAGGAGCATGAAGAGCTCTTACGAATGACTCTTCAAGTGTTAGCTCAGAACAACTTGATCGCTAATATGAGGAAATGTGACTTTCAAATGAGGATGGGATGTTTGGGGGCATGTGATTGCCGAGACAGGAGTAGAGATCGATGATATGAAAGTTGAGGCTAGGCTTAAGTGGCTGCAACCTAAGACAATCACTCAGCTAAGAGGATTATTGGGGTTAGTTTTACTATCTTCAGAGAGTGTCAATCTTATCTTATCCATCCCATAAGGCGCATATCAACAAAAAGACTTCAAGAAGCCTATTGATCTTAAAGGAAACCAAGTTCTTCACAAAAAGTTAAGATTGTATAAATTTGTCAATTGCTCTAAAACAGAGAAAAAATAACGATAGAAAGATTCAGAGATAGGAAAATGGGCACCTTGGTCTTGAGCGATTAGGATCACACTCAACTATTTCTCAAATTTTTTGGTTGGCTTAGGAGTTTGAACAATCCTGTTAACAACCTCATAACTTTTGCATTTAGATGCACTTTTATGCCTTTGATTTTTCTGCTTGTCATAATTGGCCTCTTAATGGCTTGGCTTAGGATTATCTGCCATAAATATTAATACCTTTTTTCTGTTTTTTTGTTGGCACAGATTTTTGGGCGCCATTAAACAGTATTTATGCCTGTCGCTATTGAAGAACAGTGCATCAACCCTTATGATTGTTTTTCAGCTCTCTTGCTCAATTTTCATTAGCCTTGTGTCAAGATTTAGAGCTGGATTGAAGGCAGAGATTGGAGTTTTCTTTCCTATGATTGTTCTCAAAGTTCTAGAGAACGTTGCTCAACCTAATTTTCATCAGAAATTGATTGTAATGCAGTTTCTTAAAAGGCTCTGTGTTGATTCACAGATCTTGGTAGATATATTCATTAACTACGATTGCGATGTCAATTCATCTAACATATTCGAGAGGTATATTCTTTCTAATGCTTTTTAACTAGCTTTCTGCAATTTGTTTTAGTGGAAGAATTGACAAAAACCGAGATATGTATTTGAACATTGAGTTATTTATCATCAGCCTGATAAGTGATAAGTATAATATTTGGCTGGGATCAATTTTGAAACTCAAGTATTTGCATTGTGTTTCGTTGTTTTAAATCCTTACACAGAATGGTCAATGGACTTCTGAAAACTGCTCAAGGTGTTCTACCTGGTGCTATGACTACACTCACACCGTCTCAGGAGGGAACCATGAAACTTGAAGCTATGAAGTGCTTAGTGGCTATTTTAAAGTCAATGGGAGATTGGATGGACAAACAATTGCGCATTCCTGATCCTCATTCAGTAAAGTTATCCGATGTGTCTGAATACAGTTCCGAAATGAAAAATCTGCCAATGGAAAATGGGGTTGCTACTGAACACGAGCTTGTTGATGGATCAGATTCTCATTCTGAAGCCTCCAGTGAAGCTTCAGATGCTTTAACAATTGAGCAGCGCCGTGCTTACAAACTTGAACTTCAGGTAAGTGTTCAGCAATTCCATCTTTGAATGTGTTCGAGTTGGCATTTTCTCAGTAATCTAATGCAAGATTAATGGCAGGAAGGTATATCACTTTTTAATCGGAAACCTAAAAAAGGAATTGAATTCTTGATCAATGTGAATAAAGTGGGCAGTTCACCTGAAGAAATAGCAGATTTCTTAAAAAATGCTTCTGGTTTGAACAAAACTTTGATTGGTGATTATCTGGGGGAAAGGGAAGATTTGTCGCTGAAAGTAATGCATGCATATGTGGATTCCTTTGAGTTTCAAGGTATGGAGTTTGATGAGGCAATCAAGACCTTTCTACGAGGCTTCAGGTTGCCGGGTGAGGCACAGAAGATTGATCGGATTATGGAAAAATTTGCTGAACGTTATTGCAAATGCAATCCAAAGGCATTCACAAGTGCTGATACAGCCTATGTTCTTGCCTACTCTGTTATAATGCTAAATACCGATGCTCACAATCCCATGGTGAAGAATAAGGTATATAGTTCTGTAGTTTACATGGGTTTATCTCATTTTCTTCAAAAACAAAATGGACCTGAAAGATTTGCTAATATCTTTGTTCTCCTTTGCAGATGTCAGCTGATGATTTTATAAGAAACAATCGTGGTATAGATGATGGAAAAGATTTACCAGAGGAGTACCTGAGATCATTATTTGAACGAATATCAAGAAATGAGATTAAAATGAAAGAAGATGATTTGGCCCTTCATCAAAGGCATTCTGTTAGTTCTAACAGGATCTTAAGCCTGGACAGTATATTGAATATTGTGGTGCAGAAGAGAGGTGAAGAAAGGCATACCAGTGAAAATCTTATGCGAAATATGCAAGAACAATTTCAAGAGAGAGCGCGAAAATCCCAGTAAGTCCATTGATCTGTTTATCATGAAAAGTGGCTACAAACCTGCTTGATGTCTCACATTTTTTACATTAATTTTATCAACTACTTATCTGGACAAGTTCCCACGCATAGAGGCTAGGTCTTAGTCATTTTAATTATTTTACTACTGCTAAAATGTAGCGTTTTCTTTCATGTACTCCATCAGTGGTTGAAGTATATAGTTTGTTCACAACAGCATATTTAAAACCTGAATGTGGACATGATTAATTTTCTATCAGTAGGAAGTGAAAACGTACTATTTCCTTTACTAAGGGGCTGTTTGGTTGGTTTTCCATTAAGTCCTGTATGGATAAAGTTGTCTGTGTGGATTAATCTGTTTGTAAGACTGCAAAGGTTTTTTGTTGGGTAGAGTTCTTACATAGATGGAAGAAACATGTTTTTTAATCGGAAGTGACAGGTTTGGAAAAACTTAGGCTTTCTGTGTAAAGCTCCCCCCTAAAAGCTTTCCGAATAACCCACTTCCTATACCATTAAGTCACTACCAAAAAGTCATGTATAATTGACAGAATAAGCTGCGAGTCTCATTAAGCTCATAAAGCTGCTAACAAACAAGCTTTTTTCATTGGTATGCAAAGTGATCATGGTTGAATGTGTCATCTTGTCACTAACCCCTTTTGCTTATTAACTTGTGTTGCCAATTTGTAGGTCAGTTTATTGTGCTGCTACCGATGTGTTTATACTTAGATTCATGATTGAGGCATGCTGGGCTCCTATGCTTGCCGCCTTTAGTGTTCCTCTAGACCAAAGCGACGACATGATAGTTATCGCACAATGTTTGGAGGGCTTCCGTTATGCAATCCATGTTACGGCAGTGATGTCTATGAAGACTCATCGAGATGCTTTTGTGACTTCGCTAGCAAAGTTTACTTCCCTTCATTCACCAGCCGATATAAAACAGAGAAACATTGACGCGATTAAGGTTCGTTTGATCTTGCTTTAAGTAAATGAATGATACATTAAAATGTGCAATACCACAATTACAAAATAGAAACATAAATGCTATGAAAGATTTAGGAGATTTCATATTTTATTGAATTTGAGTAGTAAGATTGACATTCAAAAGCAAAGGGGAACACTTACTAGAGAATGGTTGGCATACTACAAATAAAAGATGGCGGTGTAAAATTTGTATTGGAGACTGTATCACTTCTAATTACTGTATCTAATGCGTAAGGAGAAGATGGTGATTAATCACCTTTCTTAATCACTTCTAAAATTTATTCTTATTAATCACTTCTAAAATTTGTATCAGAGGCTATGGCTGTGTTTGGCAAAAATAAGATAGCTTATAGCTTATAAGCTAGTCCATCCAAACATGTACCATAAACTAGCTTATTGAAACGCTACTTGGAGTAGCGATTTGGGAGCTTTTGGGAGCCTTTTCCAATTATACCCTTATTAATATTAGTTATTATACCCCAAAATACCCTTTTTGGTCATTTTACATACTCATAAGCTGATTTTGCCAAACATAATTTATTCATAAGCTAGCTTATCAGCTACTAACTAGCTTATCAGTCAACTGCTAGCTTATCAGCTAGTTTGCCTAACACAACCTATATCACTTCTAATTTCTGGATCCAATGCATAAAGAAAGAATGGAATTAATCACTTATGAATCACTTCTAAGATTTATTCTTATTAATTACTTATAAAATTTGTATCATCACGTCTAAATTATCTTTTCTCGTTTTCCTTTTTCAAAAAATGATCTTGTTATCGGTTCAAGGACGTAAGGTGGCCTTGCTTTTTCAGGGTAAGAATGGGTAGAGAAAATGAATTTATTCTTATTAATCACTTCTTTTACAGGTAATAGTTGCAATAGCAGATGAAGATGGGAACTACTTGCAGGAGGCATGGGAGCATATTCTAACGTGTGTCTCTCGATTTGAGCATTTGCATCTATTAAGGGAGGGGGCTCCTCCAGATGCTACTTTCTTTGCCCGTAATCAGAACGAATCCGGTAAGTCAAAACAGGCGAAATCAAATGTTCTTCCGGTTCTTAAGAAAAAAGGGGCCGGGAGAATTCAACAGGCAGCTGCAGCAATGAGAAGAGGTTCGTACGATAGTTCTAACATCGGTGGCAGTGGTTCTGCTGGGATTTCATCAGAGCAAGTGCATAATTTGGTGTCTAACTTAAATATGTTGGAACAAGTTGGTGAAATGAATCGTGTATTTGCAAGGAGTCAGAATCTTAACAGTGAGGCAATAGTTGACTTTGTGAAAGCACTTTGCAAAGTCTCTATGGCGGAGCTACGATCTACATCTGATCCACGAGTTTTCAGCCTAACGAAAATAGTTGAAATTGCGTATGATTCCGATTCTTTTGTCTTGCTTATTTAGCATGCTACAGTTACCATTCTGCTTCCCAAAATAAGTGTCCACATTTCTATCTTAGTTTGTCTTACAATACGTGTCAATTTTCAAAAGTGCCTACTTTCTAGTTTTGTCCTTGATTATGAGATGGAGAAATTCATTACTCCCTCTATTATTAAGGATAAGTTCGTCATTTAGTTAATCACAAGTGGAGAAATTACACATTTTGAAAAACGCGTGCCTTTTTCATTGTGGACATTTATTTTGGGACGGGTGGAGTGTTAGGGGCTGTTTGTTTTTAAAAAAAAGTACCTCTTAAAACCTCTTAAGCCTGAAAGTTAAGAGGTTTGAAGACTTAAGACAGTTTGTTTTATTTTCTAGAAAAGGTCTGAAAACCTCTTACTGTCCTCTGAAATTTTAAGAGGTGCACCATCCACCTTTTTTCTATTTCTTGTCCTTGCATTGGGTTTAATCATATGTTACCTTTTTCTGTTCTTCCCTTTTAGGCACTATAACATGGACCGTATCCGGCTTGTTTGGACAAGCATCTGGAACGTACTCTCTGACTTTTTTGTGACCATAGGCTGTTCCGAAAACCTGTCAATTGCGATATTTGCAATGGATTCTCTACGACAGCTGTCTATGAAATTTTTGGAGAGGGAAGAGTTGGCTAATTATAACTTCCAGAACGACTTTATGAAGCCTTTTGTGATTGCCATGCGCAAAAGTAGCGCTGTGGAGATCAGAGAATTGATAATCAGATGCGTCTCTCATATGGTTTTATCTCGTGTCAATAACGTCAAGTCAGGATGGAAAAGCATGTTCATGGTACTGAAATTTCTCTCTTCCACTAGATGTGTTATTCCACATTATTTCACCTTTTCAGCACTGTTGTCAATAGCGATAAATAGCGCAAAATAGCAATAGCAATAGCGATCATGTACTGCTATCTGGTAACTGGTATATAGCAATAGTGATGGCATTTTCGTAATTATTTTTTATTTTTTATTTTTTACCTTGATAAATACTAGGGTTTTACCTATTCTATTTTGTTCTCTAATATATATAATAGTTTAACACTTAAGACACTTGGTATTATGTTTTGTTCTCTAATATATATAATAGTTTAAGACTTTTAAGGTAGTATACTAGTATATAAATATGTAATTTATCTTTTAGAAGGATATTGCTAAATGTTAAATAGCGGTCGCTATTTATCGCTATTCGTTACGTAGCATAGCAGTAAGCTATCGCTATTTATCGCTATTCGCTACTGACAACTATGCTTTTCAGTATATTTGGTCGACATTCTAAATGGAGATTATATTTGTGATGTTGATTCTGTATAATTTTCTATGTGTGATTTTTTAAACCATCATACTTGACTTTTTGTTACAAGGTAACCATCACTCTTGCAAAAATGCAACAAAAATGTAAATGCAAAAAAATCATTGATACTTGTTACTTTCTGTCCAAAATAATCCATCTTGCAAAGGTAGTTTTTTGTTGCATTTTCACAAGAACGATGGTTTGTTTGCAACAAAGAAACACTCTGGTTCGAAAAGTCAACCGCTTACTTGTTTAATCCGTATATTGTTTAAATTTTAGTTCTAACTGTGGTAACATGTACCAGGTCTTCACAACAGCAGCTTATGACAGCCACAAAAATATTGTACTCCTTGCCTTTGAAATAATTGAGAAGATAGTGCGAGATTATTTCCCATATATAACTGAGACAGAAACCACCGCTTTTACTGATTGTGTAAATTGTCTGATTGCATTCACCAATAGTAGATCCAACAAAGAGATTAGTCTCAGTGCTATTGGTTTCTTGCGCTTATGCGCTACAAAGCTAGCAGAAGGAGATATCGGTTTTTCAAGGAATAAAGAGAAAGAGGGTGCTGAAATCACGCGGTCTCCTCATCGAGGAAAAGACAGGATATATGAGAATGGAGAGTTGGCAAATAAGGAGGACCATCTCTACTTCTGGTTTCCGTTATTAACCGGTAAGGAACTATATTTACTTTGATTTATGAACTTTATGTTCATGTTTCGGAGGCTCATTGCTTTTCTGTGTGCATAAAATATATGGCAACCATCAAAGTTCGCTACCAAACTCATTGTTTACATGAGTTATTGATGTTACTAAACAATGTGCTTGGCTTTTTGTTAACAATCATCAGTTTTGGAAAAAAATGCAATAGAAAAGAAAAAAAACTTAAGGTACACAATGTAAGATTGGGCAATCTTTGACAAGTGTTTTAAGTATGAGGGTCTTTTTTGCATTTATTTTCACTGTTTGTCCAAAATGATTCATTTTTGCAAACTAAGGTCGTTTGTATTTTAAGAGGTCCGAAGTCTTATTTCACTTTTCATTAATAAGAAGTGGTGTTGAAGTCTGAAATCTGAATCAATAAGACTGTTTTTTTGTAATGTCTAAATTGATTTCAAGTTGTTTTCGAGATCAATTGGATTTGATCTCAATTTGGGTCGAGATCAATTTGGAGGTCGTATGAACTTCAAGGTTGCGTCTTAAGGGAAAGGAGACTGAACTTGAGCGGCGATTAGGAGGCGTTTAAGAAGCTAGGTTTCCACTTCTTATTTTAGATGTATTGGGTTAAGAGAGTCTGAAATCTGAAAAGAAAACAAACGTTCGGAATGTAAAAATGTTTGACCGATAAAGACTTAAGAGGTATTAAGAGGTTTTTTTTAAATAAAAACACATAGCCCCTAATTGTTTTTTGGCATTTTCCGTACGACAATGATTAGTTTGCAATGGAAAGCCAAATATGATGGTTAAAAATATTGATTCCATCTTTTACAAATGTGTAGAACATGTTAGTTAATGCATATTATGTATGCTCATAATCAGACCATCTTAAAAAATGTTCTTAATCTTTCAAATGTTTTACCTGTTATTTCGCAGGGCTGTCTGAACTTAGCTTTGACCCAAGGTCAGAAATCAGGAAGAATGCTCTTCAAGTACTCTTTGACACATTAAGAAATCATGGTCATCACTTCTCTCTTTCGTTATGGGAAGGTGTGTTTGAATCCGTCTTATTTCCAATCTTTGATCATGTTCGACAAGCCATTGATCCATCAGGTGGCGATAATTCATCCAAACACGGGGTTGATGGCGATGATGATCTTGATCAAGATTCTTGGCTCTATGAAACATGCACACTTTCACTCCAGTTGATGGTGGATATTTTTGTTAATTTTTACGGTACCGTTAATCCTCTTCTGGGTAAGGTGCTGAAGTTACTAGTGGATTTCATCGAGCGTCCTCATCAAAGCCTTGCGGGTATTGGTGTTGCTGCATTTGTTCGTTTGATGAGCAACGCTGGAGGGTTGTTTTCGGATGATAAGTGGCTGGAAGTGGTTTTATCTTTAAAGGAAGCGGCTAATGCAACACTTCCTGATTTCTCGTTTATTCTTTGTAAAGATGGTGGTTCTGTTATGAACCGTGAAGATGTTTCGACACCGAGAAGTAATGCGGAGTCTGGTATGCAGCAGGAAGATTCAGACAAGCAGCAGAGTGTCTGTTTGTATGCAGCCATTGCCGATATCAAATGCCGCACTGCTGTTCAACTTTTGTTGATACAGGTAATTAAACTATGTATTGTTAGAAAGAAAATGCTTCACTTGGTTTCATTATGTGTAAGACCTTACGATATATAGGCATATAGGTGAAGGATCATGTGAGAAGTTGAGTTAATGTGAGAAGCATGAGAAGTGGATTTGAACCCTTGATCACTTCTAATCTTGAGCACATCCATGAATCATGCTTGATATGGGGATTGATTTGGTGCATCTTTGTGCATCTCATTCCAATGTGCATTGAACGTTGTATAACCACTTCTCACGTTAACTAATTTCTGTTTGAAGTTGTCCCAAAATATAGTCTCCACTTATAAAAACAAGGTGTTGTTTGTCTTTTAAGAGGTCTGAATTCTGAAGTCTAATTTCACTTCTGATTTAATAAGAGGTGGTGCTCAAGTCTGAAACCTGAATCTAATGTCTGAATTGATTTCAAGTTGTTTTCAAAATCGATTGGATTTTATCATGATTTTGGTCGAGACCGATTTGGAGGTCGTATGAACTTGGGTCTTGAGAGAAAGGAGGCAATCTGTGAACTTGAGTGGCGATTAAGAGACGTTTAAGAAGCTCGGCTACCACTTCTTATTTCAAATGTATTTAAGAGTTAAGAGGGTCTGAAATTTGGAAAAAAAACAAACCATCTGAATGTAAAAAGGTCTGACCCATTAAGAATTAAGAAGTATTAAGAGGTTTTTTCTTAAATAAACAAAAGCCCCTAAGTCTATTTTCCAATTCTACAGTTAATTATAAGATGATGTATCTTTTACTCCCTTATCATTAAGAATAAAATTGTTATTTAGCTGTAGTCTTGTTTGTAAATATGGCAGGCAATTACCGAGATCCAGAGCATTTATAGACTTCAGCTATCAGTAAAGAACACCGTTATTCTTTTCGACGCAGTGCTTGGGGTGGCAAACCACGCCCACAAGATAAACACCAATGCCACATTGCGCTCTAAGCTCCAAGAGCTCGGACCCATGACCCAAATGCAAGATCCTCCATTATTACGCCTCGAAACCGAGTCCTACCAAATCTGCCTCACACTCTTACAGAATCTTTCTGAAGATCGCCCCCCGTTTGATGAGGAATCACAAGTCGAATCCTACCTTATCGACCTTTGCCATGAAGTGCTGAAATCTTATGTTGAAATCGCACGCCCCCCACACATGACTCAGTTGCCCCCCAATGGATGCCCCCATTGGTTGATTCCTTTAGGGTCCGGGAAGAAGAGAGAGTTGGCGGCTCGTGGGCCCCTTATTGTTGCTACGCTACAGGCTATATGTAGTTTGGGAGATTCTTCGTTTGGGAAGAATCTTGCTCGCTTTTTACCGCTGCTTTCGAGCTTGATAAGATGTGAGCATGGGTCCAATGAGGTCCAAGTAGCCCTTAGCGCAATGCTTAGTTCTTCGGTTGGTCCAGTTCTGCTTCAGTTATGCTGAAATGGTATCTTTTTATTACTAGCATTTTTGTTTAGCAATTTCTGTTGCTTTTATTCTACTTTTGCTACCTTTTTTTACTTCAAGTTTTGATGGAAATATAGTTCATAGTGTATGAAGAGTACCCTTTGTAGTTATATTCCTGAGCTTAGAATCAATAGAGTTGATAACGAGTTTTGTTGTATCGCAGTCAATTCTTGATCATCTAGTCTTGAAATAATACTTTATATAACACGAAATGGAATTCGTTTTTGTCTGATGAAGAAATCTAAAGTTACATCTAGAGTATGGTCGTACAGGGGTTATTTAGCTAAGTGATCTCATGAGTGTTCTTTCAAATCTATGACGTTTTGACAGTTTTTTAGGCATTCTTGTGTAAGAGATGTTCTACTGTTAAGCGGTGACATTCTCAAACCTGTTAAAAGGTCATGAATTGAAAAAAGAACGGTCAGAAGTTCATTTGGCCAAAGGACCCGTGTATGCATTTCTTTTTTTGCAGGGACCTGGGACTTGGACATGCACAAAGGATCAAGGATAGAAGCGCTCCGCCTTTTTTGGTGTGTTTTATGCAAAAACAAAGGTATGTTATCTTGTTGCTGTTTTTGTGCTTTTCAATTGCAAATTTGCAATGTGTACTAGCTCTCAGGAGCGTTTGGTTCGCAGAATGGAATTTGATGGAATTAGAATCCATGGAAGGAATTTGACTTTGAAGGAATTGGAATGGAATGTCATGAAATTTGATCATGCGTTTGGTTGGTAGGAATTCAATTCCTTCGCTTAAGCCAAACAATGATGAATTCCTTAAATTGTTGGAATTCAAAGGATTTAATCAAGTTTCCACGAACCAAACATCAATAAGGACTTTGTCATTCCAATTGCATCAAGTTCCTTTGAATTCCGCGAACGAAACAACTCCTAATATTCCAAATTTGTTGTTCTTGTTGTAAGCATTATAGTGAACATCCAGATAACATGATGTGTAAATACCAACTGTGTTATGAACCAAACCAAACAGTCTGGGTATATCCCACCCTTAGTCACATAAATCGCTAGACAAGCCACGATCTCCATACTAATCATGCCATACCGGATCGCGATACGAAGGCGTTCCTAATCGCATTCCAGAGCGTTCTCATCGCCGTTCGAAGTTGTTCCTAATCGCCGGTCAAATCGATTGCAATTGATGGTAAAAAACGATTTACCGGTCTTAAATTCGTGTATGGAATGCGATTGGTACACGAATTGTACATGAACTGCAATTTGCTGCTGGAATGGTAAACTGTCGTTTGGTCATCTGATTGTTCGACTTCCGGTCACAATTTCAATTTTCACACTTGTCAACAAGTGTGAATTCATCAATTCCTATTTAATTTCACTAATAAATTAACTTCACTAATACCTATTTAAGTGTTTAGATTCTACAATTTCTATCATCTTCTGTTCTTCACGTTTTCTACTCTCTTCCACAGTACACAGCTACACACCTCTGTTTTTTTCCTCTCTGAAAATGGTTTCTGGGTCTGGTCCTCACCGTCCTCTATACTCGACACCTTACATCCAGAAGATGTTGACACAGAAGTAACACTGGAACCAAAAACTCAACAAGGTGGATCTGGATCAACTATCGAAGAAAATGATGCAACCAAACCTTTGCTACAAGAAGTAATATTTCTTGGTGCAGGAAATAGTAAGAATGCTAGTGGTGCAAAAGTATGGGTTTGCAATCACTGTAAGGGAAAGTATACGAGTTCCTACACCAAAATTGACACTCAATTTTTCGGTGCTCCTGTTGGAAAAAAGGATGAAATTAAGCGATGTCCTGTCGTAATCAAAGATCCTGACAAGTATCTTTGTTGAACAAAGTGAAACTTGAAGAAAGCGGTGGGGTTTCCAAATCTTTGAAAAATTCTTTAGTCAACCAAAGTAAAACTTCATCTTGAAAAAAACAGATTGAGGAAGCTTTCGGGGTCATGGAGAGAAGAAGCATGGTTGATTTAAAGATTATAAAGGGACTATGTCAATGGCATTCTATTTAATAGGGGTGAGCAAAAAAAGGATCCCCGAAAAACCCGATCCGACCCGAAATAGACACGGGTGGACAGGTCATAAGTGGGTTGACGGGTCATAAACGGGTTGACGGGTCATAGGTTGGCAGGTCTCTCAACTAATAGTATATAAAACAAATAGCTTAGGGGGTGCTTGGTTCATTTTAGAGAATCAGAATGAAAATGAAAATAGGAATGCAGAAGAATGGGAATAGAAATGAGCATTGTATTGATGCTGCTTGGTTAACCAAATATAGTCAATGAAAAATTGCTTCATATTAAAAAAATATTTTCCTCCAACTTGAAAATACAAAAGATGTTCCATTTAACATCAAGAGATAGATTAAACATATGGGAAAAAATTAAAGTAAAAATAAAATTTTCATTCCCCCCAATTTGGTCAGGAATGGAAATTAATGAATCTGCAGGAATGATTTCATTATATAATATCAGACCAAGCAACAGTTTTCATTATCATTCTCATTCCTTACCGTATGATACACCAAACCAAGCTCCCCCTTAAAATCTGTCTTTCAACAGATATATGGACTTCAACATGTTACTGATGTTAGGAATACTTAGACGCTCAAAGTCAAAATTTTATTTTTATTATATGAAAATATAATAAAAAATAATTAATTAAAGATAAACGGGTTCGCGGATCAAAAACGACCAGCGAAATTGGCGGGTCAAAAACCTCAAACCAAACCCGTTTATCTTCGTGTCGGGTTGGCGGGTCGTGTCGGAAATTGCCACCCCTAGATCTTAACTCGTGGAGGGAGCAGGTTAAACAAGTGGATGAAAACTTAGGAGAACCGGACAATGTTGTTGAAACTATAAAGCGTGATAACTTTTGGGAATATGTTGAGAGCATTATTGCAATAACAAAACCAATTTTTTTGATGATTAAGTTCTGTGATGGTGAGGGGCCGAATAAAATAGGTGAAATCTATGAGAAAATGGACGATATGTTAGTAGAGATTAAAGATGTGATGAAGGATAATCAATATTCTGATTATTACTCACATGTTGAGAGTATAGTGTTAGCAAGATGGGAAAAGATGACCATTCCCTTTCATTGGTTGGGTCTTGCATTGACTCCAAGATTTTATGATAAACGTTATCTGGAGAAGTTAGCCACAGGTGGAATTCCAAGAAAAACTCCAAATGTCGATAAAGAATTTGTCATGGGTGTAATGTAAGCGTTTGGAAAAACTGCAGAAAATAAAGAGGAAGAACGTATTTTGCGAGAACAGTTTCCAACTTTTCATATGAAAAAGGACTTTATTCGATGGTACAGAGTCAAATGGATGGGGTGACGATGGATCTAATCAACTGGTGGTGGACTTATGGTTTCGAAATCCTCGAACTTGTAGAGGTTGCTAAAAAGGTACGCTCACAACCAATTAGCAACTCTTCAGCAGAGAAAAATTGGAGTACTTACTCATAAATCACAATGTGAAGAGAAACTGTCTAAATTATATGAGGGCTGACAAATTGGTGTTTATTCATTCAAACATTCATCTTATATCATGTTTTTCTAAAGCTTACAAATCAAGACAACACAAAAATGGGACATTGATTCAAAAAACACCAACTTGGAAGGTCGAGTACAAGATTTGAAGAGATGTAGTGTTCCGAGTTGGATGATGATCTTGTTGACAATGGGAAAGTAAAGAGGCCGAGAGTAGAATAGTAAACTTTTTTGGTCTTTTGGATTATGATTTTGTTGATCTTGCACTGTTTTGTACCTTTGTTTTAAATTCTACACAATTTTGGATTATGAAATTAATGTTTTTGGATTATAAATGTTCTTTTATGTTTTCTGTTAGTATTTAAAGTTTGGTACTTTAGTTTTTAGAATCTATTTTGATAGTGGGTACACCGTACCAAAATGTAAGGTATGCTGTACCGGAGGCGTACCGAAATGAACTTGTCCCCTCCGTACCAAACACACCTTAACCTAAGAATTACGTTCCCAATCCCCATTCCAGTACCGAAGCGTACCGCAAACTATGTGAAGATGACCTCATCGACCCTCGTTACTTTAGGTTATGTATATAGAATATTTTTGGTTCGTTATAATAGCTCAATTGTATTTAATTGTTTTCTACGTGTAATTCTTGTTTGAGAAATCAATAAAAAAATTAAATTATAGTAATCTTTGAGTATTATATACTCCCTTTTACAATACCTGTTACTTTTACAGTCATTACTTGTTGGGACTAACAACATCCAATATCCAATAAGTTCAAGATCACATAATGCAATGATCAACCATATAAGGCTAAATTTACTAAAATCCCCAAATCTAAACAACACATTTCAGATAAACTCACATCATCAACAAAGAAATCAGTAGATTACATAAAATCATTAACCAGAAGAAGTAATCCAACAACCCATGAAGAAACTAAAAGACAGAAGAACTAGAACTAACACCATAATCGACTTCCAATATCTTATAAAATCCAAAAAGACATCCAGTGGCTACTAAGCAAGAGTTGCATCCACACCAAGTAATGGAACAACTTTCTGGTGTTGAATATTGTGTTAATAGTTAATTGGATCGAGTTAAAAGATTTTTTGTTAACGAATTTTCATCGACGCCGCTCGTAGAAAATCTAGTTACAAAGTTTGTGAATCTCCAACAAGGGGAACACAGTGTGAGAGAATATGCGACTGAGTTTAGGAGTCATGACAAGATTCAGTCAAAGCAGTAAATCAGAAGAGAAGAAGGTTAGAAGGTTTATGGGTGGACTCAGACTCGGAGGTTAGAAAGACGATGTCCGGTAAAAATAAAGAGTTGACTTTTGGTGAATACCTCAAAAATGGACGTGAAGCCGAAGCTGGATGTCAGCAAAACCGAAAGGGCGGCAGAACAAGAGAAAAGAAAGTGAACTTTAATCTTTCAACACATCTGTGTATGCTTGATTTCTTTTCTTTTTCGTTGTAGTTGATTCAAACAATTTTAATGAAAATCTTTGAGTTGATTCAAACAATACTCATGAAGAAACCAAAAGACAGACATCAGTAGATTACATAAAATCACTAACTAGAAAAAGTAATCTAACAACCCAAGAAGAAACCAAAAGAGAGAATAACTTCAAACTAACACCAGAATCGACTTTCAATAGTCACTCGTTCGCCTCATGATCGCCATTTACTTCCCTAATTATAAAATTTTCAATCAAAACAAAACCAAAGAATTAGCAATGTGGTTCTCGAATCGATGCACATAGTAAAAGATAAGCGAATTAAATACGTTACGAGATCGAAGAAGAGATAAATTTAGTTGCACTTCCTGTTCAAACAAAAAACACTAGGCTAAGTGATATGAAACTGACTTACCACCCCTAATTTTTTATTTTATTTTATAATTTTTATAGGAGTAAATTACATATTTGGTCCCTGTAGTTTTGTAAGGAAAGAAAAATTGAGAAAGGGAAGAGAGGGGAAATAAAAGAAAGAAATGGATTTTTTGTTTTATTAAAAAACACCGAATTCTACGTAGTTATTTATTTATACCTTTTAGTTTTCTATATTTCATTTTAAATTTTTATTATATTAACACATGTAATCATATATTGACTAAAATACGTTAAAATAATACGTTTTAATTTAACAAGTTATACCATTATAATCGTCTCTTCGACACCTTCGAAATGAGCCAAATGTTAAATATTTTTGGATTTTATTATGATTGTTTATATAATATATACTACGTAAAAATATTTTTAATATTTATTTCATACCGGAATATAGTCTTTCAGAAAATGTCTAAAGACTTAATTGTCAAAAGAACGTGTCTTAATTCCGAAGACTTGATCGTTATTTATTTCGCTGACTTAATCGTTATTTGATTTCGAAGACTTAATCCTAAGTTTAATCGGTATAGTTAACCAAAGATATTGACTACAACAAAAGCTACATTAACCCGATTTCAATTTTATATTTTCTCATGAGATTTCCTTTTCTAGGTTAATCGCCATTTGAGCCATAGTTGTCCTATCAATTTATGTTACATTTCAATTGTTTTTTGTTGGTTTATGTCGTTATATTTTTATAACCTTTCATCTTCCCACAACGCTGGGCCAAAAAACCTCGTTATCACACAAATGCAATGAAGAATAAATTAAATGAACAAAATAATTGAAATAGGTCTATTAAGATATCAGTTAATAAAGCTTTTGAGTATAATGCTAAAATCGTGTCTTGTACAAATACATTACAATACATTGTTAGAGCGAAATTTGACAATTATAAGAAGTTAAATGCTTATGAAAAAGAAAGTTGTTCGGAAGGAGTTTGACAATGTCCCATTAGTTTTTTTCTAGAGCATTTTTTTGAAATTACTAGATAGCAACCCGTGCGCGATGCGACGCGGAGTATCTTGAATCTAAAATCGATAATTTGAAAAAAATAAATCTTGTTTAATGTTTAATGTTATTTTCCATCACACAATGCCAATTATATGATTTTTAATGGCAATGTATAAAATCCAAGTTTTATATAATCAATAAAATTGAAAAAAATTCTCTCAATAGTGGTGTTTTGAAAACCATAACACCGGAGCAAATCTTGAAAGTTTTGAAGAGATGACTATATTTATATAATTTGTTAAAAAAGAAACATGTTTGAATCTATTTTAGTTTATATATGATTATGTATGTTAATGTGATATAGGTGTAAAATGAATGATGAGAAGATGAGGTATAAAAAATACATTTAAATAATTAACCATAAGGGTTTAAAGTTGAACTTAGCAATAAAAATAATTTTATTTTTAATTACTATAACGTGAGAGGCTTTGAATATGTGAAGTAATCAATGCCCGATTAATATTTCTATCTAGTAAAACATGCCCAGTTAAAGGGATGAACTCGAACTTTGTAAAACATGCACAAAATCTTAGTAATCGGTACTCCTTTCTTTTTTTTGAACGGGAACAACCAAAACCTTTAATTAAACCATAACGTCAATACAACCGAACTATAAAGAACGAAGGAAACTTGAGCCACTCGGCAACCCAAAACAACAAGAAACTACAACAAAACGACTCGTAATACGAAGTTTACAAGACGTAAACCACCCAAAAACAAACTGCAAAAGAAGAGCTGATTACGATCCGAACAGAACGAACTAAAACCGACCACCACGAGCCAAAACTTGCTGTCAACAGCAGCGAACACCGTTAATCCAGCAGCCAGAATAAAGCAGCGAGCAGACTGGTCCCTATGGATGCTGGGGAGTATCGATGATTCCATCAGCCCTGAATTCGCGTCCCGACTATCCAGCCTAGTGTCCGCTGCAAAACATATTGACCATGACATCTAATGGGAGCCCCAACCAATTTCTTCTTGGTTGCTTCACCTGTCATTGGATACTTGGTTTTTTATCACTTTGATTTTGAAGTGGATGGCATTACCTTTTGCATGTACAAAACAAACATATATAATATAAAACCAACGAATTTACAGATACATACATATATGGATAGAGGCATAATTTCAATTAATTTCTTTTACATGTTTAAATTGAATACCATGGTGAGTAACAAACATACAAAATAAGCCTAAATTCTTTTTCAGACATGATATTCAAACACCCTATCAAAAGAAATGGGAATCTAAATTAAGACAATATAAACAACAGGAAATTCTTAAGGGAGGTATGTTGGATCTGAAATCCTTTGTTAATGGTATTGATAGACTCTAGATTACTTCTTTGATAAGTATGAGACAGCGGAAGACTAAATAAGAAGTAAATCTAAA
>LUCG01155725.1:0-10750 GCA_001633085.1 Carthamus tinctorius
TGACCCTCTAAAAAAATTTAATACGATCAATATTGACCCTCTAAAAGTATATATATATATATACACACACACACTTCTTCAATTTTTAATTCAATATAAAATCAAACCATATATAAAAATGAAATTAGATTCAAAATAAGACAAGTTTTTGTTTACATAAAATTATTTAAACATCTTTCTTTAGAATTCTTTACAAGAAATTAAACTATGAAAAAAATTAATGTTCTATTTTTTTGGACAATTCAAATGAAAAGTTAACATGGTAGGTTACAATATCGATGGTTACAGTTCCTTTTCGTGCAATCATATGTAGGAAAAAAATGGTTTCAATGGTGTATTTGGCTAAAGTTGCAAATAAGTGCATTACGATAAATGTAAACAAATTATAAAATAGTCAACAATCTTACAAAAGTAGATAACCCAAATTTTGTTTGGTGAATATAAATATTTAGTGAGAATTAATGTAGGGGATATATGCATTGATACGTATTAGGACAAAACAATCATAATTATATATTTTCAACGATTATTATCAATATCCTCACATATTTCTTTTATTATTTGAACCAACTACAAAGTTTGATATAATAAATTAAATTGGATATATAAGACTTTGAAATATTCATCATAAAAAATAATGGTAATATGATATATTAGAAAGAAGATGATAGTATACCAAGGAGCGTGGCCGGCCCTGACATTACGGAGGCCCCGTGCGAAAATATAAATGTGGCCCTATAATAATAAATCGATCGATGGCTCCCCTTTGACTTTGAACAAACTGTTCATCTTTTTCTTTTTTTGACGTTTAGAATAACCCGATTCAAAATTTCTAATTGGAGGCATTTATATTATATAAAATCGGTCAATCATTATTCGGATATATAAAAACACATATCAACAAATATATTTATTTATTGTTACTAAAAAAACACTTAGATTAAAAATTAAAAACCTTCAAAAGACATATAAATAATCAAATAACAATTTATAGATAACTAATAAATATAACAAACATTAAATAGAAACTATAAGATTTTGATATGATACCTTCAAAGTCGTATGAAAAACCGAAAATTTGAAGAAGATTAGACTTGTTGAATCGTTGAAATTGTTGAATTGCTATAGAATATAGGGATGACAGCCGTAGAAAAAAATAATAAAGATAGATTGACATTAAAAACCTAATATGGTCATGTTATTTAGGAAAATTAAATAAATTTAAAATTTACTAATAATATTATTTTAATTTAATTAAAAAATAGACGTAGATAGGATGATAATGTTTTTGAATTTTGAATAATGATACTCTTTTTGAACTGTGGCCGACCAAGCAATTAGGAAGTTACAAATATTAAAAACAAAGCAATTAGGAAGTTACAAATCAGTTTAAAAAAAAGTGCATTCCCTAAGGATTGAACCCGCGACTCTAAGAGAAAGGGCCACATGCCTTACCATTAGGCCAGAAGAAGTTTTATTACTTTTATTGCAACTATTAATATATATAATATATATATATATATAATGTATGAAAATATCGGAGGCCCTCCGAAAACGGAGACCCGGTGCGGCGGCACCGCCCGCACACCCCCAGGGCCGCCCCTGACAAGGAGACGAATGGTTATCTATATGGTTGGAGTTAGAACTAACCAAATGTTAATATTATAATAAAAAAATAAAAAAATCAATGATGAAGACTTTGTTTTGATAATGCAGATATATTAACTGAGAAATTACGTTTCATTTTAGGTCGGTTCAATACTTCTTTAACGAAATTATCGTCACCGTGCAACGCACGAGCCCAACACTAGTAATTAATAAAAAGAATAAAAAAAAGAGAAAGAAGAGAGAGATAGAGAGAAATAAGAGAGAGAAAAGGAGGGGTGCTTTGTTGATCGGGATGGAGAACCCAATCACCATCAACCCGAATTGGGTGTAATGGCGTTTCAGAACATATATTCATTAAATTCCTTTTATTTGTATAAGCATTTCACACAAAAAACTCTTGAAGATTATTATTTTATAGGGCCGCACTTGAAAAGGGCAGGTTGGGCATACGTCCAAGGCCCATATGAAATAGGGGTCTAAAATTTTAATATATAGCAATAATCAATAATTTGTCAAAACATGTATTAATTAATTACATTGGCAAAGAGAATATGTAAAAAAAATTAATTCGTCACATTCACTTTATAGTATGGATTATTGTTTCTCTAAGTCTTTTATTTAGTACCATAGTCTAAAACGACTTATTTGATTGGAATTCCTTGATATATTTAGTTAAATTGGTTTTATAAGATGCATATGAAAAAAAATTATGGTTTATAGGAACAAACCAAAAAACGTCATCTGTAAAAGTGTTACAATAGGTTTTTAGAACATTTAGGCATTTTACAAGTATTTTTGGACCGAATCTTTCAACAAAGTGTCATCTTAACTATTTTTTATGACATATTTGAAAAATATCACATAATCACAAGTGTTTCATAAAAAGAGATTTTATATGGTATTTTTCAAAAATGTCCTATAAAATAACGAATAAGACACTTTAATTTAAAAACATCATAAAAACTCGTTAAAAAGCCCATAAACGGACCATAAACCTATTGAAATACTATTAGACAGGACATTTTATAGTTTAATTGTTTAAATTTATGTTCATAAAACAATCTATTAAGACACTTAGACATTATTGCATATCTTACAAAGCCTTTATTTTTTGTAATGAGTGTTATTCTAAACATCCAACATTGTAATTCCAAATGATGTCAATCTATATATTAAATGGTATACTGTAGGATATTTTTAGAATGCAACTAATGGACGATAATATGTAAAAATAATATAATATATAATATTAATTTAGAAATAGTCACTATTTTTTTTTTGCGTCCATAAATACTTAGAAAACAGTTTTATATAAATTACTAGTATATTTTAAATTCAAAAGTATGCTATTTTTTATGATAAAAGTGATATATTAAAAGTTTTTTTGTACTTAATGAGGGCCCTTTTTAACATCTTGCCTAAGGTCCTATAAAATGTCAGGAACGAACTCGTCATTTTATATAAAGTTTGTTGGTTCTTATCATTTTACGAGATGATTTTGTTTGAAATTACCATCAGAAATAACCATTTTACAAAAAGTATACGTTTGAATGTTTATTAATACATTAAATGTATTAAATCTTTAGTTATATTCGTAATTCTATTATCTATTTTTTTGGAAGGGTGTCCGGGCCAAAGTCCGACTAATTCCCGGTTAAGACCCCACTAAAATGTCCCCAGACATGCGTACATGACTCGAACTCGGTTACGGCGCTATGAACCCCCCGAGCAATAACCAATCCGCCACAGCACTGGAAGACAATTCTATAGGGCCTTAGGCAAGATGTTAAAATAAACAAAGGTGTTAGGGTATCAGTAGTGCAACCTTCTGAGCCCTTTGAGCCCCCAAGCTTACTCTACCACATCAGCATCACATCAGCTTTACCATAAACCCAATATAAGCCATTTTGAGCCCTCTCTGTTTAGTTCCACAACCCAACAAACCAAATACCCAATACATATACTTTTTAACTAAGAGAGAGAGAGAGAGAGAGAGAGAGAGAGCTGGGGCTTCAATGGTGTGAGAAAGCCGCCGCAAGGGAAGCTGAAAGCTGAGCCCGACTGTATCCCGCTCAGTTCGCATCGACAGCCCACCCAACCTGCTGAACCCCAGGGCCCGGTACGCATAGCCTGAAAGATTCCTTTTAAATTTGTTATTAAAATTAGGCCATTAGTACCCGTGAACTCTGAGCCTCACTGTCACATCTGCGCCACATCACCTTTTTCATAAACCCTCTATAAGTCATCTGGAGCCCTCTCTGTTAGTACCAAACCCTCCCAAACCAAATACCCAATTCAATTAAAAAAAGAGAATGTGAGAGAGAGAGAAAGAGTGGATAGGTCGGTGTGTAGTTGCCGCTGGATCCCGAGCCTGCCCAGCCCCGATCGCGGCGTAGCCAAGCCCGCCAAACACGAGCCCGCCCATCCCCGAGATCCGTTACGTATGGCCTTATCTAGGTAAGAAAGAAATAGGAATGAAAGTTTGTGCTAATGACCCCTTCTTCTTCTTCGGCTACACACAAATTACCCCCATCCGAGATACAGTTTGTTCATCCGAATCCCCTAAAAACTGTTTAACGAATGCTTTGATTCCATGATAGCAACTTCGATCATCGCCATGAAGAAGAGAAGAGAGCGACAACAAAAGTTGCATGATTCCCTCATCAACATGCTTTATGCTCCACCTTCACCACCACCTCATCGGACCCAATTTGATGAACAAACCCTCGATTTAGCGCGGGAGATCGCCACTTCTGATCATCATCGTATCAGTGAGTTTCTTCTTTTCCCTTATGTGAATTGTAGAACTGCAATTACTTTACTCTCTCAGAAAACTCTGTAAACAATTGATACTCTGAATTTGGGAAAATCGTACAGATACGTATGAATTTGAGGAAGAAGAGGGAAGGAGCTTAAGCGAGGAAGAGGAGGCTGAATCAGGGTCCCAAAAGCTCACTAGGGCACAGAGAAAGAGACTTCGGAAAAAGAAACTCAAAGAAGTTGCTTCCCACCGTAGACAGATCATCGGCCCGCAGTTGCCGTCGACAGGCGATGATCAAATCGATGGTGATGGTCCTGAACACCAACACTCGGAAGGTGTTCGACAAAATGTCACAGAGGGATCTGAGAGCGGAAACGATCACAACTTTAGTAAGACCCTGAAACCCTATTCAGCTTCTTCGCAAAATTTTAACATCTTAGATGGTTCTTCTATGAAAAGTTTGGAAATCAGAGTTGATACTATCGTACTTTTATTATTAAGGACTTAATTTATGTTCCTGTTTGTAAGTTTTTAATGAAGCTGATGATGAACAATATGATGAAAAGTGAATTTCTTGTGGTTTTGGTTATTCAGGAGAAGAGACACCTTCCGCCATTAAAGTAAAACATAGAAGGATGTCTAAGAAAAAGGCAAGGGACAAAACAATGACTACAGATCTCTGCCATGAAGCCACAAGTCATGATCACCAAAATTAAGCCTTTACCTCCTGAATCTGTCATGAAGCTACAAGTCCTGGTGGCTAGTGACCAAGATCAAGGCTTTTCCTGAATCTTTAACTTCGGTGACTCATGTATTCGGAATGAACCAAGATGAGCGAGTAATTCATGATTTTTTTCGTACTTGGTTCGGGTTTCTGTAGTTTCTATGAGGATTTGATATGTGATATCTTTAATTATCATGAATTTTAGGATCAAAGACACGGCTGTTGAGTAGTTTGCTTTAATCTTGGACTCGGATCTCTTAGAGGCCTAAAGCACTTTACTTGGGTAAGTTATGTTCTTGATCCTTTGTTCGTGATTAAAATGTATTTTAGGTTAGCAAAACGGATGGACGATGAGGTTCAAGTTCTTTAGATGTCATCCATTTACACCTTATAGTTCATTTGATTCTCCCAAATTTATTGGTCTGATTGCATCAAGGAATGAAACCTGCAATCAGGTCTTCATATATTTTTCATTAGATACGAAGGCAAATGTTAGAAATGGTAGATAACTTGTCAATACCGGCTTAATCTTTTTTGTAGTGGTTAAGCACTTAAAGAGAACATGGAGGACCATGATTTAGTTTCAATGGTGCTATGGTGTTATTTTTTGAGTAATATGTGGAAATAAGAATCTGAACCCCATTATTTTCAACTCAAAGTATTAGCATCATAGGCACGTATGATGATGGTGTAGGTGTAGTATTGGTTCCAATGGAGCTGAAATGTCGACTTATTTGTATCAGGAGTTGTGAATGGCGTAGGACGAACCTATCAACCCACATGTTCTTAACAGATTATCGGTGGAATTAGGTATGTGTTCTTTTGCGCTTTATATCATATCGAACGAATTGAGTTCTGGATTATTGCTTAGTGAGTGTGTTGCTTTAGAGCCCCCCCATTATGGGCCTGTCCATCTCATCTATGTACTATAGAAAAACAAAAAATGATAATTCATTACCATTCTAAATGAATATATCAGTTATGCATAAAGTGAACTTACCAAATCTATCTGATGACAATCCTCATAAAATATTGATGTCATTGGTAGACAAATATATTGAATTATTAACCAACAGTAAAAGATATATGAATAGTTACCTGCTCGTGTTTAATACTTTAATTTGTAGAAGATAAGGCATTTTTATGCATTTTGTAATTTGTATCATACCATTTGTGCTAGTTTGGGCCAATATGACTAGTCCCATTCGTCATGTCCAAGTCCAAAACATTAAAAACAATCATGTCTCTTTTACAAAGAAAGTAAATACACCTTTTGTCTCTAAAATATTTTGTTTACATTTCTATTTTTATTTTTTCAATATAAATATCTATTTTAAAAACTAATTGTCTATTTTCTAGTTATATCATTAATTATGAGATTGTTAAATCTGTTACTCTCTCAGTTTATTAAAGATAAATTTATCATTTAATTAACTAAAAATCATAACAATAAACACAGGCATACAAATACAAATACTCAAATACACTTTTCACCTTTTTTAAACGTTTGAATTTGACCTTTTACCATTGGTACCAATTACTATTGGGACAACCAAACAAAAACCAGTTGTGTGTGTGTGTGTGTGTGTGGCAACCATGGGTGTTTTGAAAATCCTCTATCTCCTCTCCACTGATACGATTGACATTTGACACTAAGCACTAGTCCAGCCAATAATAGGCTGATATCGGGGGTGGAATTTAGTTTAATATTGTAAAAAAATTATGAGAAAAGGGTATAATAAGAAGCTCTCGTAGCTCAGTTGGTTAGAGCACCCGTTTAGTAAGCGGGAGGTCTTGAGTTCGACTCTCAACGAGAGCACTTTATTTTTACTATTTTTCCCATACCTGTTGCATTCTGCGCCTCATATAATGAGAATGAATGATCCCATTTGGATCTGGGACCATGGCTGAATCAAATATGAATCATCCCATTTGGATTTGGGACCATGGCTGAATCAAATAGCCCCCGTCTGGGAATCTGGTCAAATCACCTTTTTCCATTTGAAACATACACCACAAAACCCTGAAACAAAGGAAATTGTTGTGAATATAAATGAAGTTTCATCAACATTTCTTATATCTAGATAGTACACTCTTTCTGTCTTAACATGTAAAGTACAAAAGAAATTTGGAATTTTTTTTAAGTATTTAGTTAAAAAAATATTCATCATTAGACTCCTCCTAGCACAAGGACCATCTCTATGGAGTCGGAATACATCAGAGGGCAAAGTTCATGATATCTGTCTTACCATGCTTAAACATATAGAATATTGGTTTTAAACTTATGTACCCATAATATTTTGCTTATGTCTAGCTTTGCATAATTACCAAATTCTTACAGGTAGGCGTTTAGCAGGTGTCACTTAACTTATCCATTGAGCAAGACAAATGACCGAGAATCTTGTCATGTAGGTGACGGATAAAACTCTTACCTGGTAAGTGCTTACCAAGTAAAATATGCTTACCAACAATGCATTTATACAGTCAAATACCTGATAAGGTAATTGAGAATGATGACTCTTGCCCATAAGTACGTATGCAGTAAGCGTTAGGTAAATGTTTCTTAAGTAATTCTGGAATTCTTTATATTTTAATATTTATATGTTGGTAGTTGAGTTCAAAAAAATGTTTTGCTATTTCATATATGATTTACGGGGTTTTGTTAAAGAAAAATGCACACCCAAATGTTCATCTTCATCATTGTTGGTACCGATTAATAGCTTTTCACTGGATTTCCCTGGATATGATATATTGTCATCAAATCATTTTGGTTGGTTAAAAGCATAATTACAATCTTGTTGATATTAAAATTCAATTGGAAAGTCATCTTACGTAGGCTATAAGTGAACGAATATAATAAGAATCGTCCATTAATGTTAGGAAATTACATAGTTGCATCCAACTATATTTGAGCAGTAAAAGTGTAAAACTAAGGTAGAGTTTGATACGCATAGTAGACATGAGGAGACTAGACATATACTAGACTAAACTAGACAAAATCACAAAGAGACTAGACATATACTAGACTAAAGTAGACAAGATCACAAAATGCTAAACACGTACACGTCTCTTTCTTTTTCTGTAATGTTTTTTTATAAGGTTCACCTAGGCTTTACCCAGACTACATCCTTGGTAATTTTTACCGAGAAGCATGCTCCCCTGGGATTAATACTCAGTGGCCCCTGGTTGCTCATCCCCGGATTCGAACTTGGGTTGGTTGTTACACCTTCCACAAGCCTTAACCGGTAAACTGCCCCGTTGGGGTTCTTTTTCTCTAATGTTGAGAGGCTGAGCGAAATATGTCATAACCTTTGTGGCATGATCATGGCATAAATTGTTGTCTCCTTTCTGCTGTTGTTCCTATTAACATCAAAAGAAAAGTTGTTTCTTTTTCTCTAATAGTGATGATAGATACTAGTAGTGTGTCTTTAATTTAATATTAGAAAATACTATGAGAAAAGGGTATAACAAGCAGCTCTCGTAGCTCAGTTGGTTAGAGCACCCGTTTAGTAAGCGGGAGGTCTTGAGTTCGACTCTCAACGAGAGCATTTTTTTTTATTTTTTTTATCATGTGAACAGCACCTTGCGATTTGGGACCACGGCTGAATCAGACAGCCATGATATACAAATGCCCCCTCAATAATCAATATGGATCACAAGAAATGAATCCAATCTTTCATTTAAGAAAAATCTTGGTTTTCATAATGCCTTTGTAAGGGTGCCTATTAGATAGTCCCTGTATATGGCAATTCTGACAACTCATTTTTTCCGTCCATTCCCATGCTCAATCAAAAAGGTAGATGATGATACTGATAAACGTTAAGTAAACGACCCGTTATACAAATAACTCAATGTTCAGATTGATTGAACCTATCTAAATATAATTACTTCTTATTATGAGCCATACTAACTTTTCATAAGGGAGATTTTTGGCTTGTTCAAATGTACATGAAAGCAGACTCATCGAACTCTATAAACTTCATGTTGATTAAAATAAGTGGGAAAAAGATTATCTGAAATTTTAGGACCAGTTTATTTAAAAAAACAAGAAGAAACAATTTCAAGTATTAACCTTTCCTAAGTTTTTAGCAATGGGTACGGATAGATAATTTTCCATGTAATATGGTAAATGGGCCGTGTAGATTCTAGTAATATGCCATGGCATATTTCATTTAATATATCGTTATTCTTCTTAAGCAATAATAATATTTTTAACGACGATATACCATTCTTGCTTTCCAAAACAAGATTATTATAGTTGTATTGTTTTTAAAGATAGTATTGGTGACAAGTTTCGTAATTAGCTTATGATGACAAAAAAAGATCACGGATTTTATATATTACGAAATTTGTAAACCTTACAGGTTATCTAAAAAAAATAAACAATAGATACAATAATTACTATTATCAAACATCACTCTAAAAAATGAAAACAAATAACAAATACATCAATCATACATATTTAGGTGAGATTTTATTTAAATTTATGGAATTCCCATTATCATCAAGCCATCTTTTTAATAGGTAGGAAGACAAAATTAAAGTTGTATGAAATGACATGCAAAGATAAGAACCGTCCATTATTTCATATATCAATTTTCGTGCTACAATAATCACATGAAATGGTAAGATTATGATATAGTACATTGCTATGATTTTCAAGGGTACCCCACAATCCAAATGAAAACAATTATGTATAGTATGTATGTGTACCTAGGCTATAGTGTAGGATAAAAAAGCATACGATTTATGTTTGTCCCATTTGGACAAATGTCTTTTATGCTTTATGAACACGTACACGTCCCGACCGAAGTCGAAGAGGTATCCGGAATCCATTCGGGCACCCGACTAATCCTCTCGACCATGGAAACCGTCAGTGGCGGATCTAGGATTTTTGCCTAGTGGGGGCACTTTTAATGGAGATTAAAGATGTTTAAAGTCGACCATGTGTTTTTAACCTAATTCTATCTTTTCGATAAATTTTCAAATTTTTTTGGTGATTTTAAGAGACTTTTAAATTATTTTTTTTGTTGATTTCGAAGGATTNGTTGATTTTCAGGTATTTTTTGGAATGGTGGGGCCACAGGAAAAAACTAGTGGGGGATATATAGGCCAAAGTTAAAAGAAATTGATTTCTAACCTTAAAAAAAAAGAGAATTAAAAACTAAGTGGGGTCCCATCCCCCACTCTTCATGAACTACATCCGCCCCTGGAAACCGTTATCAGTCCATAGCATCGTCCATGCCGGTCCGAAGGTCGACCCATGAACTGGGGTGTCGCCTCCTGTTCCCTCCCCCGAATCGAATATGACACAACAAATATCTTAAAATATAGGCTAAACAATAACTTTGATCCTTGTGATGCACCAAAATCTCTTAAATCGGTATGTATTGTCTTATAATTTCTCTGTTATGGAATATGAAAAATTAAAACGTCTAAAAAGTTTACATTTAACTATAACAATTACTCTATTTTAGAAATTTTAATATGAGAAAATTACCATTTTTACCAAAATACTATTCATTTTTTTCTATTTTTACCAACATTCTTTTATTTTTACCAACCACATCATTAAACTATCAAAAAAATTTCAATAAACCCAAGGTTTAAATTTTTCTCAATAGTTCCTACCCCAAATTAAGAGTAAATTACATTTT
>LUCG01155758.1:2319-18786 GCA_001633085.1 Carthamus tinctorius
TGAAGGTTCGTATTATATATATGTAACCTTCAGAGCATTTGAGCTGTGAAGGTTTCGGTCTTTACCTTGTTTTAGATATTTTTTTGCATCGAAAGTGAATTTTAGGTCTGCGTATTCGAGTTTTATTTACCTTCACGGTGTTTTTTTGTGATGTTTTATACGTTAGGTCTNAATCATTAACTATATCATTTACTTAAATATTTTCTCTCTCCTTGTTACATTTATATTAATTATTATTCTTACTTTTTTTATTGGCAAATTGTCGAAAAAGGTAATATAAATGTCAAAAAAATCCAATTAGGGGATCACGTATTTTTTTTTTTTTGGCCGAGAAAAGACTATACATTTGATTTTGTCAAAAAAATGGAAGAGTAACCGGTAACTTGTACAATCGGTTACTCTTCCCCTTTTTTTGACAAAATCAAATATATAGTCTTTCCTCGGCAAAAAAATGCATGTTCCCCTGATTGTATTTTTTGACATTTATGTTACCTTTTTCGACAAAATCAGTGAGTGGTGGTGGCAGTGGGTGGTGGCGGCGGGTGTGGGTGGCGGTCAACACCGGTCAAAGGTGTGATGGTGCTGACTTGATTGCCACTTGGACAAACACATCAGCAGATAATGCTGACTGGACTGCCACTTGGACAGACACGTCAGCAGGTTACCTGCTGACTAAGCAACCATCAAGTTAATCAGACCACATTCCCCTTTTTTGACAAAATCAAATGCATAGTCTTTCTCGGCAAAAAAAAATGTACGTTCCCCTAATTGGATTTTTTTGACATTTATGCTACCTTTTTTGACAATTTACCCTTTTTTAACCATAACTTATGATTTATGTTACTTTTTTCGACAATTTGCCCTTTTTTAATCATCGATGATTAGTTTTTTTATGTTCTTCTTGTCAAGACAGACATCTCATCAATCTTTCATATCATTTGGCATAAAAAATACCCTGTATAATTCACTTATCATGTTTGGAATCTAGAACAAACGGGTTTTGGATCAGTTTCTGAGTTACATTTGTTTTCTATTTCCACAAATTATGCTTATTATCAACTATAACACACTTTCTTTTTTTGCATATGAGCATATACGGGGTCAATTTTGTGAACATGTGTTAAATTTTCATGTTAAAGTATTTTAAGTTATGTTAACATTTAATGTTTAGGAGTTTTAGCATATGGTGACAAACATTGTTTATCTTTAACATATGTTAGTATATGTTTACTTATTATACGTTATATCAAATACTCCTTCCGTCCCAAAATTATTGTCCACTTTTGATTTTCTAAAGTTTTTCTTTTTTGACTTTAACCTTAACTATTTTTGTTTGTGTTATATAGTGTTTGATGAAAACTATATCAATGAAAATACATTAAAAAAAACTACCCCGTTCATATATGTTGCATCAAGTATTAAGTAATACAAACACAAATATTTAAGGTCAAAGTCGAAAAAGAAAGACTTTAAAAAGTCAAAAGCGGACAATCATTTCGGAACGAATGCAGTATTATAAAGGTACATGTGTATATGAGGTTGTTAACATTTTCATGCTTATATGTTTTAAGTATGTTAACTTATGCGAACATTTTGTGTCGTTTATCTCTGTCACCGAGCTTTTCTTTTATTACAAAATGGCATCATGGCATTTTCAACCTTCTGATTAGGGGTATACATGGATTTTGTTGACTGACTTGAAGGAATTTAAACAACCTAGCTAAGCTAAATTACTGTGGTTTGAAAAATCTCAACTCGTTCAAAAACATTCTACAGGTATGCCCACATGTCAAGGTGAAAGTTCAAAAAAGCTTTTATAAGAAAATAGCGTTTGTTAACCTCTCAAAAAAAAATGAAACAAGAAATTACATCGACTAATTCAATAAGTACTACTACTTGTAGAAGTTAGTCCGCCAATAACGTCCCTCTTTTATCGAGTTTAGAGGCTTCAAGTTGGGGGCGGTCGCCTCTTGGAGGACTATTACAGAGTTACAGTAAAGCCCTACTCGCTTAAAAGGCATACATAGGTCATGGGTTACCTCGACTCGAATTTCACTACAAGAAATTTGCTCTACTGCTACAAAGTCTATAGCGACCACATGGAGTCGTCGCTGTAGGTATTAAAATAACCTTTACTTTTTACCTACAGCGACGACATGTTGTTGCTATAGAGAGCTACAGGTACGGACCTTTGGGGACAAAGTCTACAACGATGACAGTCGTCGCAATAGACATATAGCGACGAAAACTGGAGCTTTAGCGACGACTTTTGTGGTCGCAATAGAATGAATTTCCTGTAGTGTTTTCTTTTCTTGGGTTTTTTCCGATTGGGTCGGGTTGGGCTAGCTTCCGGGTTTAAAGGTTTTTGTGCAGCCCAACTTCCCAAAAGATGACTGCACTTTTGTTTGGGCCAGAAAAGGGAAAAGAATGGAAAGTCAAGGGACCTGTTTCGCCAAACTACAAGACATTTGAATCGCATTTTTGGGGGCAAAATTGGTGGCTGTTTAAGCATCGAAATCGAATAAAAACAATTGAAACAGTTTCTTTCCTCATATACGAAACGAAGCCCTCTATCAATTTCGAGAAATGATCAAGGAACGAATGAGGAATCGACGAAAGAACGAACTAGGGCTCGTTCGAAGTAAATCGCAGATCGGAGGTAAATTACTTAACCAAAACTTATGATTTTCGTATGGTTAAGTTCGTCCTTTGATGCCCTTTCCTTTAAATGATAGCCTAAAGAGTTTGATTCAGAAGAAACGAGGGCAATGCTTATATAGAAATCGTTTAATCATACAACTGTTGAAAAATTTGAAGCCTTTTAATCGCTCAATTGATGAGAAATCGAAGTGGCCGTTTACCAAATTCTTACGGGATAAGCACCTACTAGAGATATCACTTCATTTACCTTATCGCGTATAACATTCTCGGCCATGAAAATGGATGGTTAATAAGCAGGTAAGACTCTGGATTATTGGTCGTTGTCATGCTCAATCAGTAAGGCAAATAACGTACGTAAGCACTTACCCAGTAAGCGTTTAGTAGGATTGCCGGTCGCCCAGTTGGCAATTGCTACGGTTCTCAGCAGATTTGAAAACAACAGGCAGATTCTTTACGTTTGGACTTTAGTAGACCCTCTTTCGCCTTCACTTTTCGCCTTCTCGGGAGTCTTTTTGACATGGGTGAAAACCATCTTCTGCTCGATAGCAACCACCGAGATGAAACTATCACTCCAACCATACTGTAAAAATGAGGGTTTACAAAATGGTGGATTCCAACCATACTCTATAACATCAAAGCTTTTGCATGCCAGGAAATTTTAGAAGAAAACACCAAATATGGTGCGGTACTATTCACACTGAAAGCAGCCTGGTCCACCAAAAATCCTTTTTTTTTCCTTATTATCATCAGATTTGGTGTTGTTTTTGAAGTATGGTTGGAGTTCATTTTGTAGTGTTAATGAGACCTACTAATCTTGATGTTTTTGGCGCTATGGGTTGGAGTTGCTCTATCTGAATCAATTTTAACAAAAAAGTGAGAAGTTACCTCCAATTTTCATTGGTGTCCTTGACAGCGACCTCGATTTCGTTTGAAGGATGTTCCAAACTCTTGATCACACCTTTGTATGCACTTCCATTTGTACCGTCTTCAAACCTGTGACGATCGTCGAAGTCGTTAGTGGCTGCTTTGAGCTCAGCAAACGTGAAAACCTTAAGATTGTTAGTTTTCTCGGCTTCAGAATTTGGTAAGTTGAAGTTCGAATAAGCAGTGTAAAAGGTTGTAGCGGAAGTTGATTGTGTTTGAATCGCGGTTTCAGCTCTATCTTCTTCTTCTTCTTCTTCGATTTCTACTTCTTCTTCCTCGTGGAAGGAGAGGGAGAAACATCGACAATGAAACACCATTCTTTCAACAGAAATGAGAAACAATCCTCAAAAACCAAAGGAGTGTTAGTCTAGTGGTAAAGGCTTGGGCACTACATAGTGGTGAACCCGAGTTCGACCCTTGGGGGACGCATTCTGGAGGTACGGGGGCTTCGACCCCGGGCTGCATGCTTTAGCAGTCGGGCTTCGGCCCAAAAATTGCCGAGGATTAGTCTGGGCCCAATGTGGTCTGGATACCTCTTCCAAAAAAAACAATCCTCAAAAATCTTCTTTGAAATCATTGTTTTTGTTCTTATGCTTGTAGTATATTTATATTGCAATATCTTTTCTTCTCTGTTAATGTGCCAAGAAATTTCCAATTGTTTTCCTTAATCATTACTATTCTTTTGTGATTACAAAGATTAACACTCCTAACTCATCAAATATTTAAAATCAAAATGAATGCTTTAAAAAATAAAAAGTCATTAAAATGACACTGATAAACAAGTATGGACCCCCTTTAGCCTTTTATTCACTCACGTAAAAGTAGGCCTCCTTATATTGGGTCTCACTTGTACACTCACATAACCCTACCAATTTCCTTCATAGGGGGGTCGATTTATAATTCCCCTGGAAAAAAGTATCCATTATAGTATTAACACATAATTTTTTTATAATAGAATATGAAAAACTAAAAATCTCTAAAATAAGTTGCATTTATCTCCAAAAGCTGGTTCGTTGGTTTGGTGGGTGTGGGTTTAGTTCAAGTTTTGGTTCGAGTTCTAGTTTGGTTGGTTCGGTGCTTGTGGGTTCGGTTCAAGTGTGGCTCGGTGGCCGTGGTTCGATTCAAGTCTTGAAGTCGTATGGGTCTAGTTGGTTGGACGTAGTTTCAGGTGGTTTGTAATGGTTTTGTAAGAAGTTGATCGAGGCTGTGTCTTGCAACCTGGGGAAGCTTGTAAGTGTAATGGGTTAGTATTTAATAAAATTGTTGTCTTTCAAAAAAAAATATCTTCAAAAGCTACTCTATTTTAGCAATTCTAACATTAACTATATTAGTAAAATATTCAATATATTTAATAAAATATTATTTTTTTTGTCTTGCACATCCAATTTCAATGTACTCCATTTTACAGATTTTTCTGAATTTAGAGATTTTTACAATCTCTTTTCTGTTTACTCTATTTTAGCATACAAGACAGAATAGTTGTTTGAATAAAAAATTGCTACTTTTTTTTTTCTATTATAATATAGTTATTAAAGATGCTCTTATAAAATAGATATCTATTGGATTTAAAAAATTAACAAATTCTTTAACATAAACAAGAAACAATCCTCAAAAATCAAAATTCTTCTCTATTTTATAGAGCAATCTTACAAGATTTGGAAATCAGTGTCTTTGCCTTTAAAGTTTGTAAATCATTAAACCCTTATTTTGGATGATTAATCTTTTGAACTTAAAAATTATTAAACTTTTTTATTTTAAATGATTTAAGTCCTTAGACATTTTTTTTTAAATCTTCTCATTTTTATTGATTAAGTTTTTAAACGTTTGTTTATAATAAATAAAGTGTTGAACCTTTAAAATTTGGATATACATTCTTTTAACAAAAAAAAATTACTTAGGTCTTAAGCAAGGTTCTAAAAAACGCGTTATGACGGCGTCATAACGCGCCATAACGTCGAGGCGTGGCATCGCCGCCACGTTAAAGGCCATAGCGTGGCTCTAAGGCGTCGTTCGAGTTAAGGCGGGTTATGGGGGTTATGGCGAGTTATAAGACGTGAATAGTTTTTTATTTTTTATTTTTTTTATATCAAATTCATGGTTTATAAGCTTTGTATAATTTATCAAATAACTAATACATGAATCTTCTTTTGTTTATAGTTTTAAATGAATTTTAATCATTATAGTTCAGTATACTGAGATACAAGGACATCTATATACACACTATATATATACAGATTTGCCGCCTTAAGTCACGCCTTGAAAAACGCCATGGCCTCGTCGTAACTCGTAAGGCTTGAGGCTTGGTCTCGCCGCCACGCCACGCCTCACGCCATTTAGAACCTTGGTCTTAAGTAAAAAAAAACATAAATCAGTTTTAGCGTTTCCAAGCCCCACGCCCTTCGAACCCCTTGCAAACAACGATGTCCCTTCCCATCACCACTCCCTAACGCTCTACCATTATCCACTTTACATAGGATGTAAACAAGCTGAGTCAAGTAGTAAGTTAAACGAGTTGGTGAAGGTAAATTCACATTGGTTTTCCAATGAAATCTTGAAGTTATATCTTCACAAAGATTTGCTATGAAATCCGATGTTATTTAAAACCTCTTACAAACACAAGTTGGTATCACGTGAACACGAGAGTGAAAGGGAGAAGGATATACAGAAAATGTCAAAAAGAATGATTTTAATATTAATTTTTATCATAGCACAACACACGTCTGACGTCATTTTAGACACTAGTTTTCTAGAAAGAAAGACACAAAAAAGAATTATGTTGACTTTTAGTCCACACCTTTCTCAATTTATTAACTTAAATAAACATCTTGGATATTTACTTTAATTAATTAAAAGATGAGTTGTTTCACTAAGAACGTGAATTTTAATTTAGCATCGATTTTTTAAACAGTGAACTAAAATGCTATTCAAATTTATCAACATTAAAAAATATTTACCACCTCTTTATAAGGATATGTTTGGCAAACTAGCTGATAAGTTACCTTATGACTGATAAGGTAGCTGATGAATAAGTTACGTTTGGTAAAAACTAGCTGATAAGGTAGCTTATAACTGTAAAAGAACAAAAAAAGACATGTTTAAAAATTAGTGGTATAAAACTTAACAACGGTATATTTGGAATAAAAAAATAAAAAGTCTCATAAATCACCAAAAGGTTAGTGAGAATAGGTTTTCAAAAAACTAGCTTATAAGTTAACTTATAAGCTAGCTTATGTCTCATCCAAACATGTACCTGACTTATAAGGTAGGGTCTTGTTTAATTTATCAAGAAATTTCCAACTCTTTCATCAATTATTACTTCTTCTTTTCGAGTTAAGGTTTAAAATCTAGAGTAGATTACGATTTTAGCTCCTATGGCTTGTTCAAAATTACGATTTTAGCCTCCTATTACATGAAAAATAACAATATTATAAATTCAACTTCTTATTCAGTAAGACATAAGTAGTCAATGAAAGAATCTAAAGGAAAAAACTAACTAGGTTACGATTTAACAAAGTTAAATCTTTACATTTGAAATATAATCCTGAGTTATCTTTATACTAAAATTAACAATATGGTTACTAAATAAACTTGAGATGAAAAGGTTGAACATGTTCTTTCTATACCATCCTGTTAAATTATTTTAAAATGTTATCAGAAATAATAGTAATAATTGTCGATGGGACTCTCAGGTCGATTCGAATGAATCATCCTTTCCACGAAGGCAAATCTTTTCCTGTTAGGTCCGAACCGTGTCCGGACGCCACACATTCGTTCTTAACCACCAAGATTCCCACAACCATGCCAGCTCATAGGCCTTAGAGCAACAAAACAACAGATTAATTGCAACGCTTTTAATAAATAGGCAAAAAAATATATTCATATATGAATTATATGTTCACATGTGAACCGGTGTCATTCACATATTAACTATTTTAACCGATTCATTAATTCACTATATGTTCCTATGTGAACCTGTATAATTCACACATGAACCAGTTTTTAACCATAATGCCAGTCAAATTTGAGCCTCAACTAGGATACAAAGACTTGTCTTCTGCCACCACCCGCACTTGAGGCAAGCTCGATATTCTCATTAAGTACAATATTAGAGTCACGATGTTAAAATACACAATGATGAAGTACCGATAGAAACAAACTCATGTAGTCATGGGGCATGTTCATGTTAAAATGATCGAATGCAAACTGGACAATCACTTGAATCGCATTTGTTTCTTGTCTATGTACAATAATCCATACTAGCCTTTCGCCTCGAGCCTCGGGTCTCAAAAATTTCGTATAGGATAATCCAAATGTAAACTGTAAGATCCAGTTTTTATATGCATCCAGCTTCACGTTTACATGTATATGAGAGATAGATGGTTAGGTTAAACAGTTAAAACTTAATTGCATCGTAATTGCAAGCGTTATGAACAAAATCAAGTGACAGTTATAACTAGCTCAGAAGCTCTAACTCATAAGCAAAAGTGCACAATGCTCGGAAGCAAGTGTCTATAGACGCCCATGATCAGAAGCTCTAAAAGCTTCTGAGGCAAAGACTCCGAGGTCATGACCATTAGGCTCAAAAGCTCTTAGGCTTATGGGTCATTTGCTTAGCGCTTACCCGGTAAGTGTTTATTGGATGAATTAACCTAACGGGATGAACATGACAATGACTAGAATCTTACTCGATAAGAACAGTGGCATGAATTGAGAGTTTTACCCAGTAAGTGGGATTGACGAATCTTATCGGGTAAGCACTTGTCGGGTAAATTGTTGATGTGGTAAATGATAGTGCTCAAATTTACCGGTAAACGCTTACCGATGAAGTGTTTGAGTAAACGACCCCTTAAGCTCATTGGCTCTGATTTTTTTTCCAAGGCTCAGAACCTCCGAGCTAAATGATTTGAGTTGAAAATTAGGGGACTTACCAAACTCTTAGCAGGTAAGCACTTACTGTAGGACCTTCACTCACCTTGTTGTATAGCATTCTTGGCCATCAAAATTTGCTTTTGTGTAAGCGCTTATGAATAAAGGTTTTTTCTCTCGCTTACCATGTTATACCTCCTTACCGAATAAAAATTCTTAGTAATTCCCATAATAGGTAAAAACCGTAAGACAAATGAAGTTCAAAATTCTTAGTAATTTCCATACTTAATAGGTAATAACCGTAAGACAAATGAAGTTGTTCAAAATACGTCCCTCAAACAAAGAGGAGGAGCCACGAGGGCACATCCCTTTTGACCCGCACCTTATCGCAATCTAAGATGATAAAGTAAACATTCATAAATATGTACTCCACACCTCCTAACTTAGAGGTCGTTTACTAAACATTTACCCATGTAAGCACTTACCAAATCATATTATCTTACCAAAATTATATGCAAGGATTCTTACCCTAGTAAGAGCTAAGGCAAAGATGAGAGTCTTACCCTGTAAATGATGGTTGTCGTCTCTTACACGGTTAGCGTTTGGCAGGTAAATTGTTGCATACGATACCGTTTTTGTGGATTAAAACCTTACCCGGTAAGCAAGTATAGTGATTAATTTTGTTGGTACGCACTTACTCGGATATTGAGCATTTCATATATCGTTGATGACTGCTCCAAAAAGTCTTAAAAAGCATGCTCTAAAACCAAGTTATCAAGTCGTATGAATTACAAAAGGGAGTCTTTTAACCAGATAAGAAAGAAAGAAAGAGTGCCATCTGGGTGGGTATATACGATTACTAGTTATACAGGTCATCTTCATCGGCTGCACCAGCCGCAGCCGCAAAAGGGTCCGAGCCGCCAGCAGCCGTCCCTGCACCGCTAGTCTCCGCAAACCTGAACTCCGAACCAAACCCTCTCGACTGCTGCAGCGTCTGAGCAAACGCCTGGTACTTCCGAATATCAGCATCGCTCACACTCCTGCGTGCAAACTTCATCGACTCCTCAAAGTGTGCCGCCTTGATCTCCGCCACCTCGTCCTCCACATCCTCCTCCATAGCCTCCGGGTTTTCGCTTCTCCTCTTCTCCCTCTCGATATCCTAAAAACCCACATCCCAATATTAACATCTCTTATCGTAAACTAGTAGTAAAAAGTTCGAGTGCCGAAGAATACAAAGAATACTTACCTTCTCGATGTTCTCACGAATGGCGTACTTGACGGCACGCTGGCAGATCTCCGTGATATCAGCACCGCTGAATCCCTGTGTGTACTTGGCGAGGGCGTTCAGATCTACTTCTTTGGCAACCGGAGATTTCCTCAAAGCGGATTTGAAGATTTGGTAGCGGGATTCCTCATCAGGGAGCGGGATGTATATCAACTGATCGAGACGACCGGGCCTCAAAAGCGCGGGATCGATGATATCAGGCCTGTTGGTAGCACCAATGATGAACACCGTCTTTTTGGCCGACATTCCATCCATCTCGGTCAGAAGCTGATTCAGAACCCTATCGGCTGCACCTCCAGCATCTCCCTGACTGCTCCCTCTCTGCACATACAAACAGGCTAAAGGTCAGAAGCTGATTTAGAAGCTGTGTGTCTCATTAAGTTCATTAAGCCGCTAATGAACAGACCCTTAAGTCATCGAGAAACAAATACGCTCGGTATAACCGTTGAGATTCAAGCAACAGAAAAACAGACCTGGGTAGCAATGGAGTCGAGTTCATCGAAAAACAAAACACAAGGAGCAGATCCACGGGCCTTGTCGAAAATCTCTCGAACGTTAGCCTCACTCTCACCGAACCACATCGTAAGCAATTCAGGACCCTTGATGCTGATGAAATTAGCCTGGCATTCATTAGCAATAGCCTTCGCAAGAAGCGTTTTTCCACACCCGGGTGGACCATAGAAGAGAACCCCTTTAGAGGGTGACATCCCAAACTTCTCGAACTTTTCAGGATGCTCGACCGGATATTGAACAGTCTATATCACATAAAATCAGATACGTTAGCAATAAGTAAATATAATACGACAAAGAATCAACCATAAATCAGGATGTGACAATACCTCCTGAAGTTCTCTTTTAACATTCTCGAGGCCTCCGATATCTTCCCAACTGACATTCGGCACCTCGACAACAGTCTCACGAAGCGCAGATGGGTTGCTGGTACCAAGGGCGGTTGAAAAGTGCTCATTCGAAACAGCCATGGAATTAAGAATCTCCGCATCGATAGACTCATCTTCTAAATCAATCACATCCATTTTCTCTCGGATGCATTGGAGCGCAGCCTCTGTGCACAAAGCTGCCAAATCGGCACCCACATACCCGTGCGTCTCTTTCGAGATCTTTTCCAAGTCAACGTCATCAGACAGCTTCATGTTCTTGGTATGAATACGAAGAACCTCGAGACGACCAACTTCATCGGGCACACCTATATCGATTTCCCTGTCAAATCTACCAAATCTCCTAAGAGCAGGGTCAATGCTATTAGGACGGTTAGTGGCACCCATAACAATAACATGAGCCCGGGATTTCAGTCCGTCCATTAGAGTCAAAAGCTGTGAAACAATCCTCCGTTCAACTTCTCCGTGTGTCTTCTCACGTTTGGGAGCAATCGAATCGATCTCATCAATAAAGATGATCGATGGAGCGTTCTTCTCCGCTTCCTCAAACGCTTTCCGGAGATTGCTCTCGCTCTCTCCAGCCAACTTTGACATGATTTCTGGACCATTGATACAGAAAAAGAAAGCACCGGTTTCGTTAGCAACTGCACGGGCTATTAAAGTCTTCCCAGATCCAGGAGGACCGTAAAGCAGAATTCCCTTTGGTGGCTTAACACCAATCGACTTAAAGAGCTGTGGATGTCTTAATGGTAACTCTACCAGCTCACGAATCTGCGCCATCTGTTTACGAACACCACCAACATCGTCATAACCAATCTCATCCAGACGATCCTCGTCCTCCCTTCTCACGGGCTCACCTTCACAGAAGATCTCTGTATCAGGGGCAACTACACAATACTCTGAAGGATCGGTCTCGATAACCTTGAACTCTACACTCCTCATTCCTCCCCTTACAAGAAAGAAGTCGCCCTTCCTCACTGGTCGGTATGCCTCCATGAAGTATGCTGCAAATAATGCAAATGGGATATCAGCAAATGAACATGATCAAGAAACTCGTGAAATTCTGAATGGGAAAACTTACGTTTTAAGTAAGCATCAAAGAGATTCCCAGTAACGCCTTCGATTGTGTCATCAATTGGGAGAATGTGAACACGTTTCCCATATTTGACATCAGCACACTGATGAACAGAGACCACATCACCAAGCCTAACCCTCAAGTTAGACCGGACAACCTTGTTCATCCTAATCTTTGGTTCATCACAAGTGTCATCAGCAAGAGCGATACAAATTGTATCTTTCCTTTTCTTTCCCTGGAAATTAAAGCATACACCAAGAATCTCAATATTAGTTCAAGTTAAGGTCTATGATATGCATAATACCAAAAGTCTTGATCATTTCCACCTTCAGATGACTAACGAAGAAAGCAAAAAGTATAACGAAGGTGGCAGCAACGTAGACTCTATCAAGTTCAAGATGCTAGCAGGATTGATTAACTGGTATAAGTTGAAACAGATTTGCGATTCATATCAACCCAATCATGGACTCAGATTGTCAAATTAGGGAAGGCCAACGATAAATTAATCCATGACGCAACTTTACCACATTCAAAGAGACTATTTTTTATAAAAGAATTGAACCTTAGGTCCTTTTACTATGCGCTTACAGCCGTAAGCACTTACCAGTGCCATTTACCTTATTGATTGAGCACGACGAGGACCGAGACGCTTACCCCGTAAGAGACGAGGCAAGGAGCCAAGGACCGAGACTCTTACCATGGTAAGTGTGGGAAATGACTCTTCCCGGTAAAAGCTTATCAGGTTTAAAATTATCATCAACAATCCGTTTTCAAGGCCAAGGATGTTACACGACGATAAGGTAGTTGAATGTGAATCTCTTGCCGCTAGGCGCTTACCCGGCAAGAATTTGACAAACGTCCCTTAGTGGCTATTAAGGGTAAGACCTCTATCATATACAAAACCCCAAACTGTAACTAAAATAGATGCTCATTACCATCCAATACTATTAACATTTATCAAAATCAAAACCATGATACTATGCCTAACGATCCCCTGAATTTTGAATTGCACAAATTCCCACTTGTTTGTTTCTTTCATTTTGTCCTTTATAAAGCATTTGGAAACTAATCAATACTGTGAAGCAAGCCAAACTGTGCTAGTTTCTTTGATGTTTCATTTCACCTACTAGGTTACAATGTGTATGAAATTTCCACCAGCAGATATGAGTACCAATGTTATCAGTCACAGTAGCAAAACCTATAAGCCTATAAGCAAATAGCAACTCAATCAAAGGCTAAAATTGATCTTCCAACTAATGAGGAAACCTAATTTTACCACTCCAAATACCATGATCATATGATTAGATCGTGAAATTCAACAGGTAATCAGAACAAAATTAAAAACCATACGCATAGTTAGTTACATACTGGTTTAAAACCCTAAATCAAAAGAAGCCCAATCAAGAGTCTAAAAGACAACAAATTCAGATTTACTACAATCAATAAAACATGATGATGATGATCATAATCATAACAACCAGAAGAACTCCTTAAAATACCTTGATCAAGATAGTGTCTCCTCTGAACAACTGAAGCTTTTCCATAGTCTCAGGATGTAGGGCAACAACGGAGTTATCATCGTTAATGGCTTCATCGACGACGAGCCTGTTGGCCGCCTTCTTCCGCTCCAGAATCGCCGTACTGAAGTCACGCTTCGTCCCCTTGCTACAGGTACAAAAAAAGAACTTCAAAATCAAAGATCAAAAACTGAAAGCAGCCATGGCCGGCCTGCTAACGCATACATCATCGAATCATACAAAGAAATTGAATGCAGAGGAAGAAGATGACTTACGAATCGGATGATTCAGCTTGATTACTCATGGTTTTTGAAAGAAGATTGATTGATTGATTGATTGCTAGAAATGGAGAATTGAGAAGATTTGGGTGATGAATTCGTGAGGGTTTGGGGATATATAGGGTGAAAGCACAGGAGTCCTTTCTTGTCAAGAAAGAAATGTTTTTTTTTTTTTTTTTNAAATTAGTTAAATAAAATTATTATCATGATCTTAAGTGATATTATTTGAATTTTAAATAATATTTATCAATAAACCGGATTAGGGTGTGGTTGGTAAAAATAAGCTAGCTGATAAGCTAGTCTAGTAAATGTTTGAATGGATCATAAGCTAACATGTAAACTAGCTTATTGGAACATTAGTTGGAGTATTGTTCCAGAAGCTTTTTGTAGTTTTTTCAAATTATACCATTATTAGTGCTAACTATTATGCTCCAAGATACCTTTTTTGGTCATTTTATATACTCATACGCTACTTTTTATCAAACATAACTTATTCATAAGTTAGCTTATCAGCTATCAGCTAGTTTGCCAAACATATCCTTAGGCTGTCTTTGGCAAATTAACTGATAAGTTAGTTGTTAACTGATAAGCTAGCTTATTAACAAATTATGTTTGGCAAAAATTAGCTTATTAGTATGTAAAATGACCAAAAAAATGTATATTTTGATTTAATAATTAATATTGATAAAGGTATAATTAGAAGAAAAAAAAAACTACAAAAAGCTCCAAAATAAACTAGTTTATGATTCATCCAACACGTACTAGTTTATCATCTACCTTATAAGCTAACTTATTTTTGCCAAACACAGCCTTAGATGTATATAAAAATAGTTTTCAAATGTTTTATAATATGATGTGCATATTTATTTTATCAAAGCGTCAGTAGCATAATGGTCGGTAACATCCTCGGGAGGGACAGTCTATCCGGTTTCGGTTCATGGAGTGAGCATGTGGCGGTACCCTAACCATGAGTCGGCTTTCAGGTCGGTTTATGGTCGCCGAAGATTAGTCGGGTGCCCGTATGGATCTCGGACACCTTGCCGACTTTGTACCGGGACGTGTGCGTGTATTGTCTGTCGTTAAAAGAAAAGATATGGATATTTTAAATCTTAACTAATATGCATAAAAATAGTTTTTAAGAAAAAAAAATCAAAACATGGGTATAATTTTATCAAACTTAAATTAACCCAAACAAATTTTGATTTGAATTTTGAAAGGGAGATCAACCGGGGTTGTGTAATTTATATCCCCTCTTCATCCATTTTATATTTGTCTTGATTAACATCTCTTTTTTTACCGGCAAGTTAACGTAAACAGACTTTCCAACGTTGTCGGGACTCCTTACAGGTAGTTCCACTAATCCACTACAACCCGGTCCAACCTATAGATGAACCCGACCGACAAGTTTTAGGGGGCCATATGGACCAACTCGAACCGGTCCCGAACCCGGCCTCGAAGAACCAGATCCAGAGTCTAAACATCTCAGAGAAGTGTCGTCCGTGGAAATCGAACCTGGTAGTATGGTTTTCGTTATGTTTAATTATGTTTTGCATTAAAAAAAAATTCTATCATCTGAAAACCTTTACTGAATTTTACGTTTTTTAAAATAATTTCTTTAGAATTTGATTTTTTCTGGGATGCTGAAAATAGTTGAGATCTAGAATGTACCATATTTTGACGGTTAGCATAATACTATAAAACAAAGCTATAAGCAGTCTTCCAGAGCTGTAGATGATTGGTTATCGTTCGGGGGTTCATAGTGCCCTAACCGAGTTCGAACCTTTCCGTTCGCATGTCTGGGGACATTTAAGTGGGGTCATGTTTAGCCCTCAAAATTGCCGGGAATTAGTCGAACTTTGGTCCGAACACCCTTAAAAAAAAGAAAAAAAAAACTATAAGCATTTCTAGAATGTTCCTGCAGCCAAAATATTAAAATTTAAAGATACCAATTTAAAATTTTTTTGGTGAAATTAAAAATCCTTCGCAACCACTTGCCTTTTAACTTATCTTGCACCCTTTCTCCACGTTTTAAAGGTCAATGATACACATGTGTTATGTATGTATTATACACTAATGATGATTTGTAAAATTTATATAAGTTTAATTAAAAACATATAAATTGATGTTTAAATAAACCTTGGTAAATGCGAGTTTCTTGGTCCGCTTTATAAGCATCGACTAATCATCTGGCCTGCCATGAATATAGTCTAAGTTCATTGCAGATGAATTTCCATGAAAGCTTTTGGTAGTGTGATTTCAAAACCAGGAAATTTGACCTTTCATCGTGCTCCCTGAGCATCATTGACGTGCCAATAACCCAATTGGTTTAGTCAAAATTATACATGTAAGATCCACATCAGCTAAGATTGTCTTATAAAGAACTGGATATTTTTCTACCAATCACAGTTTAAGACCATGAGTGTGAATATGGACAAAACGGACAGTATCCAGTACGTTTGTCTTATGATGTTATTAAAAAAAAGAACTCTAATCCAGGAGATTAGTAGGGGGTACGTAGACTATCACATAAACTTAAGGTACAAAAAGCTATAAAAAAAAGGATCACGAATGACGACATGGAATGCATGTTAACATGACAAAAGGTTATAGTCTATAAGTAAGGGGGTGTTTAGGAGTGCTTATAATGAAAAGTGCTTATTAGTTTATCTTTTTCTCCATGAAGTTAAAATGTTTTGGCTTCCAAAAAACTTCAGGAGATAAGCTGATCCAAACATTTCAAAAGCACCTTGACTATGTTTGGCAAACTAGCTGATAAGCTAGTTGTTGACGGATAAGCTAGCTTATGAACAAATTATGTTTGGCAAAAACTAGTTTATGAGTACGTAAAACGACAAAAAGGGTATATTGGGATATAATAATTAATATTAATAAAGATATAAAATTGAAAAAAAAAACTACAAAAAGCTTTGAAAAGCTAACTCCAAGTAACTTATCAAAAAGTTAT
>LUCG01155770.1:0-15744 GCA_001633085.1 Carthamus tinctorius
GACCTTTTGAGTATTTTGACCATGGCCATTTGATTTCCAAACCTCCATTTTCTCAAATTGAATATGTAAGCTGCCAACCATTTTGCTCTCTGATCTCCAATCTGGACTATCCATAATCCAACCACGATTCTCACATCCGATTTTGAGGTAATTTGGATCCCTAAACCTTCAGTTTTCACTTGCTACATTCTCTTTGATGCTTTAACTCGATCTTAACAACAATTTATGCTGCATTGCTCTTTGTTTCAGTTTCATGTAATCGTGTAGTAGTAGTAGTAGTAGTAGTAATCGTTCTTCGTGATGTGTTTATGGAACTGTTTTTGGCAATTTAGGTTAAACATCAAGCATGTTATTTGTTACGTGCTAGCTTTTATTCCGAATTTAGAGATTTGATTTGACTTCTGTTTTTCAGTTTAAGCTAGTTCTGAATTCTGATCAGATGAGAAAGAGAAACTGGTGATATGTGATTATTTTGGTTGCGATTTGCCATCGAATTTCTAAATTTGCGGTGGTTGTTGTTAATAAGTTCGATTTTGTTGGCTTGATTTAGAAAGAAAAGCTTGTTGCTAAATATTTGTATCATTTTCTATGGTATAAGTAAAATTATGAAGAGAGAATCAACATCTCATCTCAAAATGGCCAGCAATTGGAGTAGTGCTTGGTTTTGCTGCTATCATCCTAGTAGTTGTAGTTGTGCAGAAATCATGTTTATCCCCAATTTGTTGGCATTGCACTTGAATGACTTGATATTTGTTTGTAAATTATTGCCTATATGCTTTTGCTAAGCAGCAATGCTTACTCTTTCATTCCTAAATCTGGGTAGAATTGTCATTTGGGTACAGGGGAAGGTTCTGGTTTAACTTTTTGCTCTTGCTGATTGATGGGAAGTCTGCCTTTTCCACGGTTCCATATTGTCCATTGGTTAGGCATATATACATTTTTTGGTATGGAATAGTAGATAAATATGCAGGACTTCTTTTTTCTGGTATTGATGCCACCGATTCCAGTAACTTTTTCTATTTTTATATTAAACTGGTTCATCTACATAGTTAGATGAACTAAGTGATTTTATGCATCATCAATAATAAATGGACCAACACTCTTCAGCTTGAATTGAATAGCTATGCATCTTAAGCTTTGAATTGGATAAAGAACAGTTGATTGGGTGTATTTTCATGTATTGTCCTTACCTTTCTATCATAAATGTAAGTCTTGAAACGTAATAGAACTCCCTCCTAGCTGTAAGTAGCATAACCATGAGTAGTTTAGATGATAGTCATTCATAGATGAACTGAGCGATTGATCTGCATAGTGGATATAAGATAATGATGTTATGTAATTGCCATATATCCCAAGTCCTAATGCTTGATACTTGTTTGCTTAAGTGCTACTCAGCTTTGTCATTCTTTAGCAGCCATCAATCTTGTCTTTCCCACAGATTATTTGGCCATTATTAGAACCCATTTTTTTTTTCATATTGTCGTTTCCTGCAAGTTTAAAATGCCCAATTTAATCCCTTCCTTTTTCTCTTTTCAGTATATCCTTGCAGGTGCATCTAATCTCCTATGGCTTGACAAGGTTTTGGTAATGTAACGAGTATAGATCGTAGTAATAAATGAAATTATATTAACGAAGTGGAGAAGACAAGTGCCTATTTCTGTGCCAAACTAGAGGAAATGGGCATCGCAATGATTCCAACACGCTATTTAATTGTCATCTTAACGTTCATATGTACCGCTGTATGTTACATTGAACGTGTGGGCTTCTCAATTGCATACACAGTTGCTGCTGATGCTGAAGGAGTAAGTCAGTCAAGCAAAGGCACTATACTTTCAACATTCTACTACGGGTATGCTTGTTCACAGGTCCCTGGTGGATGGGCAGCTCAGAAAATAGGCGGAAGGCGTGTACTTCTTCTCTCATTTGTACTATGGTCTCTAACTTGTGCTTTGGTACCACTTGATCCAAACAGAGTGATGACCTTAATTATAGCTCGATTATTGGTTGGTGTAGCGCAAGGCTTCATTTTCCCATCCATCCACACCGTTTTAGCTCAGTGGGTCCCACCACATGAAAGATCAAGGTCTGTTTCTCTAACAACATCAGGAATGTACATGGGGGCAGCCATGGGCATGCTTCTGCTTCCTAGCGTTGTGAAGTTTAGGGGCCCACAATCCGTATTTCTTGCTGAAGCAGCTTTAGGTGGCATGTGGTCTCTCCTTTGGTTCAAATTTGCCAGTGACCCGCCTCGCTCACAGCATCCGAAAGCAGCTGCATCTGGTTTCGGTGAATCATTGCTGCCGGTCAAAGAGGGTCATAACGAAAAGACTAAAAACGATAGAACCAGTCAGATCCCATGGCGGAAAATCTTCCTCAGCCTACCCGTATGGGCTATTGTTGCAAATAATTTCACTTTTCATTATGCTCTATACGTGCTTATGAATTGGCTACCGACCTACTTTGAGCTAGGTCTCAAGTCCAGTCTTCAGGAAATGGGCTCTTCGAAAATGATGCCTTATTTAAACATGTTCTTATTCTCGAATATCGGTGGAGTGATTGCCGACCACGTGATAACCAAAAGAATAATGTCTGTGACGAAAACAAGAAAGGTTTTGAATACCGTAGGATTTGCAGTGTCTTCTGTTGCATTGATTGCAATTCCGCATTTCAGAACACCGAATGGCGTGGTGCTCTGTTCTTCTTTGGCTCTCGGTTTTTTGGCGTTAGGGAGAGCCGGGTTTGCAGTAAATCACATGGATATTGCTCCTCGGTATGCTGGCATCGTGATGGGGGTCTCTAATACAGCTGGGACTTTAGCTGGCATTATTGGGGTTGGATTAACTGGTCAGCTGCTTGAAGCTGCTAAAGCTACAGATTCAGATCTTTCGAGTCCTGATAGCTGGAGAGCGGTGTTTTTCATTCCGGGATTGCTCTGCATTCTAAGTTCGCTCGTGTTTTTGTTATTTTCAACCGGGGAGAGGATATTTGACTGAGGTATGTCTGTTTTCTTAGCTGATACCATGCTAAAATTATATTATAGTTATAGATTATATGATATACCTATCACTTGTTGGTCCAGTATTACAATTTTTTAATAGAGATATGTTCAGCTTTACAGTACTGCCAAAGAATACATGTTCTAAAAATACTCAACATTCATTCATGTCTTTTACATACAACTTGAAATCATGAAGTACCCAAAATTTGGCTTATACACACAGACACGATACATGTAAGCGCCTGTTTGGAACGGCATATTTATGAGGGACTTGGATTTCGTGGAAGGATTTGGAATTGGAAGGAATTGGAGTTTTTAGTATGTTTGGTTTGAGGATTTGGAATGGAATTGAATTCCATTATTTGTAGATATTCTATAAGAAAACAAATTAATAATAATTAAGTTACCTTTTATCAATTGATTATTACAAGACAAATGTCTTTAACATATTTTAAAACATTTTTACAAACAAATCATATGTAATCCCATCAAATACCAACTACCCTCGTGGGAGTTGTAAAGCCAATGTTTGTGGGATTTCATTGCCCAGAGTTTCAATTCCGGACTTTTCTTTAAACCAAATGCGGGATTGGAATGGAATTTAATTCCATATCCCTCCAAAAGAAATCGACCTTAATTTCGAATAGATTCTTGTACAATCAGCAGAGGACTCCTCTCTGGAAGTATTTCCTAGCATTAACATTTATTTCATGGAAATCTAAGAAGGCATGATCAAAAAGTGTGCAGGAAGATGAGATAAGTTTGGTAAATTACTAAACTAGTCATGTCAAACTAAAACCATCCACAATTCTTTCCCCCATCTACCTTCCTCTTGCTTGTCCAGTCTCGCACTCATTTGCCCTAAAAGAGACACGATGAATCTCTAATTCGTGGGAAAAGAAAAAAGAAAATGATCCCAGAATTTTAAGGCTTTCAGGTTTGGTGTCTTAGTAATTATAAGTTCATTTCACATACCAATAGGATACATTTGTAGTTTTTTCTACTTAAGCACAACAAAGGATGCAGCTTCTTAAACAATCGAAAATAGACACGCCAATACGCCATAACCACTAGTTCAAGAGAGATCGGATTCCGGTGAGAGGTTGACATTAATGTGAGAAAGTGGTTATCACACCGGATCAACTCTCTTCTAAAGCGCAACTCATGGAAAGGGCATGAGATTAAAAGGGTTCAAATCTATTTCTCACGTTTCTCACACGATCCTTCACCAGTTCAAGAGACTCACATAGTATAGGTTGGGGGGTAGTGACCATCGGTTACGAAATTTGTCTTGATTTGTCTATACAATCAATGCAATGCAATGCAATGTGTTTAAGGTTTAGGGTTTGGGGTTTGAGTTTCAAGGGTTAAACCTTAATGGTTCATTTTGTATGTATCTAGATAGGTTCGAGGATAAAACAATTGTTTAGCTTTTGGTAAGATGAAATTGTAAAGGACATAACAGATAAAATAACCAATTTGAACTGTCTATATTTTATATATTTTGATTAACTTATGTAACTTATTAAATTGTGATAAAATAAATATTTTTATAACAAAATATATCTTTAGAACGTTTTTGTGAAAATGATTAAACTAAAATAATAAAGTTTGTTTACTTTTTATTTTATACATTTTTATATTATTAATACTATTTAATAAGTTACATAAATCAACCAAACTATAGAAACAGTATAAAAATATATTTTGGGGACTGTAAAGTAAAAGTTTAAAGAACGAATAAAATGAGACAAATTATATTTAAATACATTTTCTAGTCAAAATTTTAGATCTTCAAAGAAAAATTATATGTGACTTCAATATATACTCTATTTTATATTATTAAAATTTTTATACATCTAATAAAATATTATTTCTTTCTTTTTAACATATAATTAAAGTCTTTTATTGGTGACAATGTTAAAATTATTTCTCTCACATGTTGATCATTTTCCTAAGTTATTTAAATTTAGAAAATTTTACATTAAAGAACAAAATTTTGTCTAAAATCTTAATTTTCTTCAAGAAGAAACCACACTGAAGATGCTTTTGCCTAAAAATGACATTTTTTTTTGTTGGTTAGTTTATTAAATTCTGAATAAAAATAATATACTTATGATGCTTAGGTATATGATTAGGCCATGAGTACCACACAAGTTTTTGGTTTTGTGGTTTCATTGTCAAATTAGCGCCACGTCAGTTATCCACTATCTTACCTTTAAACTATCACCAACCTTTCAAATCTCGTAGCACAATTTCATACCCTTTGCATTTTTCTAAAAATATTATAAATAGATAAGGAGAGACAAAGAGAGAGAAAGAAGCCACTCCCGAAACCAACGTCGAAACCGCTGGAAGGCGTAGCACGGTCGGGTTGAGCCCACCGAGCCCACCACGAAACCAACACCGTGGTACGCTCAGCCTTGGAAGAAATAAAATAGCACGAAGCACCGATGAAAAATCTAATAATATGAATGTAAGTGATGCAATCTTGAACCATCTATATAAATCTTTTTATCATAAATAATCACCATCACAAGTCAAAGCACATCACTCTGTTTACAAATTACAATTTTTACAACTCTTTATACTTAATGTAAATAGTTGCACCCTTTATCATAATCATCTGTCATTTACCGGCTAACGACAGTTAACAAAGATCCAAATCAGACGGACGTGAAGTCGTTAACTTTTCTTTTCTTCTATTGCATGAGCGGTACCTGAAATCGAAATGCATGTTAATCGGTAAGTTGAATAACTTTGGTATATGTTTATAGAGAACTTACTCTATAAAGGCATCAACACTTCAACAGTAACAAAATATCAAAAGGGTTATATTATACAAGGGGGACAAATCATTCATATAGAACCCATTTAAAAGTTTGAAATTCTAAAACCAGTCTGTATGAATCAAACATCTAGTGCTCATATCATCGTGAAGCACAAAAATGCGTTTCTACGTGAAACACACACCGGTACTCGCACAAAAACAAATGAAACGATAAGAATTGTGACTGAATGAAAACTTGTTGGATGGTTTTTGTTGATTTTCCCACATATATTGTTTCATAATGAAACTGGTTTTCACAAAGATATCCACATCTGAAGATGAGATATCACAAAATAACCAACTTCTTCTAAACTAGTGCAAAATAGCCATTGGTTTTACCAAAAAAGAAATTTGTAAAAGCCACATTTTTATTCAAAAACTTGTAGGTGTGTTTGCATTCCACAAACACATATGAGACATCCAATTCCACATCAACTCTAGATTAGAATTGTTGGTCTTTACAAGGGTCACTAATAACTTGCCACTATAGTTTTAAGTTGATTTAATGGTTATTCATATATAGAATTGGGTTTCAGTAAGTAGGGAAGTTACGGTGATAAGGATAAGAGGGGGTCTCCATGCTTAGATCAATACTAATTGAAGATCAACACTAATGATATGCACCGGATCACTTCTCGCGAGAAGTGCAATTCAGGGATCGACGGTTTGAATCCCTTCTTACGCTTCTCACCTTAACTCTTTTTCTAACAATGAGTCTATTCACTTAATCGCTCACATTGCTTCTTTGGGATTTGAAATCCTCGAATCTTTTTTTTTAATCTGATAAAAATTTATGCGTCTCTTGTGTGCTTCCAAAACCTTTCGACAAGCCAGGGGTTTTCATGGAAATATCTTTACTCGTAGAGGTATCTACTGTTCATACTCTACAGTCTCTACTTCCTAGTGGGATATACCCTAGGTATATTTGTTAGCAACTTAATGAGACTCCCAGCTTATTTTGTCAGTTATATATGACTGTTTGGTAGTGGCTTAATGGTATAGGAAGTGGCTTATTTAGTAAGCTTTTAGGAGGGAGCTTTATGTAGAAACCCAAGTTTTCCAAACATGTCACTTCCAATTGAAAAACACTTCTCTTCCATCTATGAAGAAGCTCTCCAACAAAAACCTTCATCGTCTATACAGACAGATTAATCCACACAGACAACTTTATCCATACAAGACTTAATGCAAAACCAACCAAACAACTCCTAAGTACACCGGTTCGGTTAGTTTGGTTTTCGATTCATTGTGACAACTGCATCTAACAAGCAAGTGTGAACATAATATATGAAATACCATATACCTGAAACAGATAGCAGATTCACACACCAGCAAGAGATGCAATGAACGGAAAGCTGCCAAATTTCTTGGTTACAAGAGCAGGAGCGCAGATTGATGCCAAATCATTGATCAAACGTAGAGTCTTTAAGACAATATGATATTGTATAAGCTTCCCAAACACATCCATCACAACATACGAATCCTCTTCTCTTTCTCCCACCACAACACACCGTACAACGAAACAAAACTGCGTGGCAGAGATCCGCCAAGTTTCGGGGAATAACTTCCCAACGTCATCAAGACTAACAACATGCTTAAACCACCAACCAGAATACCCCTTCCTCATCTCGTGAACAATCAGCTCTCGAGAATCGCGATCCGTATAAACCAGCACCAAACGACCACAGCATTCAAACAGCTTGTACTCATGATACCTAATCCGATCTAAGTTTCCAGGAATTTGTAAGCTTGTTAACGATGGATGCTCTACATCTAACCTAAAATGCAAACCTCCATTCACAATATCCAACCAATGAATGGCGTTATGCCAATACACGCCATGGTAGAACCCTGTGAAACATCGGATCGGAAATCGATCACCACAGACGATCCAACTTCCGGTTTCCGAAGAGTAAATCTGTATCTCAATGTAAGAACCGAGATCATCATGCATATCTTCAGCACAAACCACTTTATAGTGAGGAAAGTTAACAGGATCATAAGCTAGTTTCATACCGCCAATTAGACCGATGGAATTCGTGTAATGGCGTTCCGGAAGCATCTTAGACAGATTAATGGACGGATTGTATACGTAGAAGTTATCAGGCAGGTTACAACAGAGAAGCAAACCGTTACAGGACTGTAAGATCTCGAAGTTACCTGCGTTGGCGGCCAAAGCGGAGGCGGATTTGGCCGGAATTCTGGTGTCTAGTGGTACGAAATCGTATCCGGATGAAGGTCTAGGTCGTCGGAGGAATAGGCCGGAAGGTGGATCGATGTTAGCGATTCGGCTCCGGCGGAGAGTGAAATCGGGATCTGTGATGAGAGATAGCCAGCGCTTGGATACGGATTTGAAGAGATGAAGTGAGATCGCCGGTAATCGGAGTAAGATTTCGATCAAGAGGTCGTCGTTGGAAGTGACTAGGTGTGCAGATGAAGAGAGTCCTTTATCTCCGGTTGTATCTGTGATCTGCTTTTTGGAAGGCCGGTCTCCATCTGTCACCGTCTCTGATCGGCAAAGAAGTTCCGACGAACTTCCGGCGATGGCTTCCATGGAAGAAGAAGTATGATCAAAACCCTGCTTCATTTCTGATACTATAATTTTCTTCTCAAGCTCTTTTAGAATGAATAAAAGGAAAAGAAAAAGGAAATAAAAGAGATCAATAAAGCAAAACTCACTTTTTATTTGAACACTCGTGTACACGTTCCGACACGAAGTCGACGAGGTATTTGGGATCCATACGAGCACCTGACTAATTCTCGGCAACCATGGACCTACCCGAAAACCGAACCATGGTCAGGGTAGGTATCGCCACAGGGTATCACCACATGCTCACCCCATGAATGAAACACGGATAGACAGGGATGTCATCCACTTTCCCTCCCAAGGATGTTACCGACCAGTAGGCTACTAATACTTTGATCTCTTGTAGAATATTAAATACGGTTTCCACTTTAACGTCGATTTTAGCCAAGATGCATTTCATATTTGCCAAACAAGAAGATTGTAGATCTGTGTGTTGGCTTTTTCAGAATATCTTGAGATGTTTAAATAAGGGTTTTGATGTGTGATATATGATTAAAACTCCATAACTTCGTAAATCTACTGGCATCATTCTTTTGGAGTTTTTTCTCATTATGTTATTCAAATGTTTACTTCAACTTATGTATTTAAGCTTATTTTTTTAGTAATAAAATAGATAATTTTACAGATCCGTTTGTCTGATTATAAAAGTAAATAGTTTCGATGATTCATAATTCATTCAGACTTCCTCAACACCTCTTAAAAATCAGAAATACAATCAAAATTCAGGCTTTAACACTATTTAAAAAGTTTTAGAAAATATTAGAATTACAAAACTAACCAAAATTTCATTATAAATTTTTATTTAGTATATTCGCACCTTTAGAAAAGAGAGTATGTTTGAGAAAAATAATATCACTTTTTCTCTTTCTCTCTTATTTAATAATAATAAAATGAAAAGAAAATTTTCTTTCTTTTATTTCCTTTTTTCCCTTTCTAAGTCGCAAGAATACAAATGAAAAAAATAAACCTTATTTTCTTTATTATTTATCCATTTCTCTTTTTACACTTAAAAGGAGAGTTTTGGTATTACCATCACCCCTTACAAAAGCAACCCAAATTTATTGAAGAGAAATGCAGATACAACAAAACAAGTCTTAAAGACTGAGACCCTGGCTAGAACCGAAAGAAAGAACTACGAAAGGAAAAATATATAGATTTTCTTCCAAAAATATTAACAATTAAAAATACTAACATTTGGGAGTAATATTTTTGGAAGAAAATCTATTTATTTTCCTTTCATTCTCTCTTACTTATTATCTTTGTTTTTTTCTTGTTAATCTCTTCGTCATTGTTATGTTCATAGATAGCTTAATTGAAGGAGGGTTCCAACTTATACAGAGGCTAAAGGAAGGGATTGTGTCTAGCCGTTATGGGACTCCAACATCGTCTAGAAGCTTTTTCATCACATCAAATTATATATTTACACAACTATGCATATTTTCTCTGTTGAGCAAAAACATTTTGCTATATTTATGCAATACAATAGAGAAGTGGAAGTAAGCATCCTTGCACTTCCATCTACAAAGGGTCCACAATTCATACTAACCTTTTCTGTACAGCAATGACCAGCACCATTAGGATAGGGGAAACAAGAAAGATGACATATGGTAGAGCTTGAAGTGATGCATCTTCCTCCATTTCGGTCTCATCTGAAGACGGGTTGTTCTTATTTTCGATAAATGCATCAAAGAAGTTTTGGTACCCTGTTTTAAGTTGAGAGTTGCTTGAGTTCGTAACCTTCATCATCTCCATTGCCTGCAAAAGGTAGTCTTGCTCCTTTTAACTCAAAAGCTTAATGAAGTTGGTACCTTCTGAGATTCAATGTAACAAAGTTTATGAGGATTTTATCACCATGATGTTTCTGATGTGATACTATTTCATATAGCTGAACATGAATACCAATTTTTTTAGAAAAACTAATATTTGCTAATTTTCAACCCAAAAGGCAAAAACCGACTCATTTGAAACTCAATATCAGTTATACTTTTGGTTTCGGGAAAAAGGTCGTAGCCTACAAGTTTTGTCCATTAGATTTGTAATACACTATATGATAGCATGTATTACACTAAGGCATCGTTTGATTTTTAATAGGTCTGAAGTCTGGTTTCACATCTTAAAATTAAGAGGTGGATGATGCACCTCTTAAAATTTCAGAGGACCGTAAAAGGTTTTCAGACCTTTTCTTAAAAATAAAACTAACTGTCTTAAGTCTGCAAACCTCTTAATTTTCAGACTTAGGTTTTAAGAGGTGTTTTTTAGAAAACAAACAGCCCCTTAAAGTTTTTGCAATGAAGTGATTGACCTGGAAACTGAACACAAACTGCCTTGCTTTCTTGCTCACTCTAACATTTGGGTGAGACTGCAGCTTCTCGTACATAACACGAGCTTCATCGGATCTGTCAAGCACAGGAAACTATTGAATAGCTGCTTTTAACAAAAACCCATGACAAATTACAACAATTTCCGTTTGAGATTTCCATCAATTGCAGTTTCACCGCTTTCTTGACAAATCTTCATACTAAATTTACTCACTCACCCACATCATAACAACTATTCACCAACCCCTCAACCCTGTTCTTCATCTTTTTAAGATTTATAAGCAACAGAGGCATGAATTTTCTAAAACCTGGTATATTTGATGTACAAAACAGTATTAGCAATGCAATTCCAAACCTGTTGAGGGAGTCTTTACAGATAGACCATTGCAATGCAGCTACACCATGAAGTTCACTCTGCAGAAACCACAAATCATGGTTATAATTTATAAACAAGGTTTGTAAATTTTGAAGCATCCGTTAAATCCAATCGACCAAACCAAACTAAAAGGCATTGTGTTTCATACAAAAACCTTTACCTGATATACCAACTTATCCATAACTCTTTCGTAAAAGGGTATTGCATCCTTGAGCTTTCCGCAATCCATCAACGAGTCTCCATCCTTTAAATCCTATAGACGTTGATAGAAATGCTAAGAAGATATTATGCAATGTGTGCACCAATTTTCAAACAACAAAATCGAAGTTGCAAGTGAAACTGGTACCGTTGAGTTTGAGGCACACCTTCTCACATTCAGATTTCAACTTTGGATCGATGTTTAAACCAATTTTACGCTTGTAGGCAGCAATCAGTTGTCTTGTTTGTGCTTCTTTTGCAGCCTTGGATTCTGCTGTCTCGAGCACGTCTCCAGGCCGAATGGTTTTCCCACCCCCGTACTATACCAGAATGACAGGTAAGTTGATACAACGTTAGAACAGAACTGATTACAAGATTGTGTACTCTTCAATTAAAAAGATGTACAAGACACCTGGAATGCCTTCAGATTACTCTTTTGCATTTGGTATGTGGGCCTGAACTAATGAGAGAGAGGTAGACGGGGGGAAAGAACTGTCCAAAGTTTTAGGGTTTTAACTTCATACGGGTAATTTAGTAATTTACCAATTTCGTCATATCTCTCTGATTCTTGTTCCACCTATTTTACTAAAAGAAGTACATCTTTGTCCTGCTCAGTTTTATCTTCTCCTATTCTTAATGTCGCATCATACATGGGACGACAAGTTTTTGTCCAAACCTGTGTCATCCTATCTTGCATACCAAACGCACCTTAAAAGAGCCTTTGAAGAAGGATGGGAGGTTAAAGCATATACAGAGGCTAAAAAGGACCATGTCTAGGGGATATGGCTCCAACCGACACCCTCCAACGGAGGCTAGAAAGAAATAGCGACCCTAAGTCCATCTAAGATATGTAGAACCCCTGCGGATTAATCTCTAAACAAAGAAGGAGGTTCAAGAAACTAAAAAGAAAGTGTCCAGACGATGAACCTTGCAAAAAGGAAAACAAAAAACTGAAGAATTCATCCAAACCGTTAGTTTGAGATTATCCAGCTGATATGGTTAAAATAAAAATACCCCTCCCCCTATTTTTTAAATCGAAACAAACACCAAAAGCACGATCACTTCGTTATCTTTAATTTGACATCTATCTTCATATATTTTTCCGTGGTTCTGCGAGGGTTTTTTACGTTCTCTCCGGATCCTGACCGGGAGATGTCTAGACTTAGGAGCAGCCTACCCAAACACTTACTCGGTAACCACTTGCCCATAAGATTCGACACTCTTAACTTACTTTACTGGCAAGATTGTAGTCCATTAAAACAACTTTGTATGCAACAATTTACCCTGCAAGCGTTTACTATGTAAGAGTCGTCACACTCACTTATCAAATAAGACTTTCAATTCTTATCATCGCTCTCTTAGGGGTATGATTCTCGGCCTTTGCGATGTTAAGCCGGTAAGGTAAATGTATCAAGACCTTAAAAATCAAAAATGGAATATGAAGAACATCTTACTGTTTTGGAAATGTTGTTGGGTCTAGGGAAAACTCCCCATGTAGAGACTTTGGGCTTATAAAGTTCTGAATCTTCTTCCACAGCTGTATCTGACCGTTCATTTCCAAACTTGCTTGTATCTCCGGCGATGAATTCCACATCCGGCAAATCCCCTGCCGGAAAAGGATCACTTATCGGAATCAATCCCGCTGGCAGCCCCCTGCCTTCCTTCTTATCAGCAAATCCTAGCCCCACGAAGTCGATTGCCGAAACTCGAGGTTCTTCCTTCTTATCATTTCTCTCCTCAACAGCTTCATTCATCCAAAAAAAAAAAAAAAGTTCATAAAAAACCACGACCAAATGAATGAATTCAGAACCAATCATATGCTAAAACCGCTATAGAATTCATATCATACTACCTCAATGTGATTTTGTGACCTAGAGCTGATGGTATTTCCGAGATTCTACCGATTCTAGCCCTAATTGTATAAAACCGTAAACATATATCACTATTGTACATCTTTCTAGTTCATTCTCTGGATCGATAAATCAATATTGATTATTAATCTCTTAACTGTAGCACATAACATACCTCTATTTTGCTCTGAATACTCCCTTGCTCCTTCCATTGCAGCTCTAGAAGAGAGTGGACCTGAATCATCTTTGTTCCCGCCAAATTCTGAAATCTCTGAACCACCACCAGTGTCTTGATTTTGAGCAATTTTGGAAGGTGGTGGTGGTGGTGGATTGGATTGGATTGATTTCTTATATGCTTTGGCTCTAGCAAGAGCGAGCTTCACTGGATCTGATTCTGATGATGAATCCTTGAGGGCTTTGATTAGTAGAGATTTGTTTCTTCTTCTTCTTGTTGTTGTTGTTGTAGAAGAAGGAGTTGTTGAATGAAGAGAGAAAAATGGATATTGGGACGCCATGGGAGCAAGTTATGTGGAATAGCTTTTGCTTTGCTCCCATGGAGGAATATGGATTGGTCTTCTCCACGTGTCCTTTTCCAACCCTTTTTATCGGCTTTGGAACTTCTCTGCCAGTATGGCCGAATCTTTCCAAACCAAGTACCCAATACAATAAATAAAAAAGAAAAAGAGTGTGGGAGAGGAGAGGAGAGGAGCGGCTAGCTCAGGGTGGCCACATCGCTGCAGCCCCACCCTGTCGAGCCCGCTGGAGTCGTACCAGTAGCCCGCCAGCCCACTGAAGCCGCCGGGCGTCAAGCCCACCCAGCCCCATGTGTCGTTACGCATGGCCGTATGCAGTGTTTACTAATAGCATCGTCAACGGTTTTGCAATAATTTTTCTAAAATACAGAGTGAAATATTAGTAAAAAAATTAAAAAAACCTATTTTCAGTAGTTTTTCTATTTTAAATAATCTATCATAACTTATATTATTAAAATATACATTATATTTATTATCACAATAAACTTTTTAAAAAATTTTAGACAATTAATTATGGTATTTATGAAATATATTAAAATAATATTTCTCTTTGTTTATTTAGATGTTTTAGAGAAATCTCTATATTTAGTTAAAACTTTAAATTTGTCTTTTTTTTAGTTGTTTATATTAGATTTATCTGTTTGCCTTTTAGATTAAGTTTAGTTATTTAGATTAGGTTTATTTGTTGTTTTATTAATATTGTTGTTGCCTTTGTCAATTACTGTTGTGCATATTCAAGTTTATGTCAAATTTAAAGTGTCAACCAGTTTGAGAATTTTCACAAGCATTAAACTGCTATCTTTCTTTGCTTTAATCCTATATAGTACATCGATCGTAACCTTTGGGTGCTCAACATAGGGAAAAAAACTTGATGAGCCTTATTGTTAGACAACCAAGAAGGCGTCAAGAGCCCCTCCTGGCAAAACCCTAGGCACTCTAGGATCCTTTTTCAAACTTGCTTGAATGCTTGTGATCGTGATGAGAACATAATTGATGAGTCGTCTATCTTGACTAAGTTTCAAACCCCTTTAAATTGTTATTTGTTTTTTCTTTGCATAATAAAAAAGCATTGTTTTGGCTTTTCACCATGTACATCTGAAATATTAGAACCAACCTAGTCCAACGCCAGCCCAAGCCCATGGCTGTTATGTCTTTTGCCATGGACAACTGAATTTACAAGGGAATTATCAGCCTAATCCACTTTTAGTTTTAGTAGGCTGTTCGTAGGCTTTAAAAAAAGACCGTAGGTAATAATTACTTCATTGGGCTTAACATCCTATTTATTTATCAGAGTGTCTCCAATAGCGTTGTTAAATAGAAAAAAAACTGGGTTTTTGTTTGCTAAAGTGTTCCAACGGCTTTGCTAAAATAGAAAATTTTATGGTGCGTTTGGTTGTGGAAAATTATCAAGTTTTCCAAGAAAATTTTCCAAGGTAAATGAAAATTTAGAAAACGCGTTTAGTTTATTCAGTTTTCAAAAGTTTTTCAACAAAATGAATTTTTTTTGTTTTCAAAATTTTCCTAAACATGTTCTCTAATTTTCTAAAACGAAAAATGAAAACTCCACATTTTCTAAAATTTTCGTAGAAAATTGAATATTAAAACTCAACATAATTTTCTGAAAATGTTTTATAGGAAAATGAAAACAATTTTCCACAACCAAATACACTGTTAGAGATTTCTCTAAATATGGATAATTCTCTAAAATATCTATACGAGGAGAGATAAATAATTTTTTAATATCTTACACCGATAGTATAATTGATTGTCTAAAAATTGGTTAAAAATTTAAATTTGTTAAAATATTTTAATAATATAAGCAATAATAAATTCTTTGAAATAAAAAGATCGTTAAAATGCAAGAAAATGTTATTAAAGAATTTTTATTTTTTATTTTGTACTTCAAAAAATGAAAACAATTTTATATTTTATGAAAATATAAATAGTTTTCTACAAGCAAACGCACCTTAGGCCATCCTTACCCGTACTATTCATACCAGCTGTCACCTCAGCGCCACATCAGCTTTACCACTACCTTACCACCACCATACTAT
>LUCG01155814.1:0-10716 GCA_001633085.1 Carthamus tinctorius
CTTCAGTTTTTGCCTCTCCTCTCAACACGGACCGACGGAAATCGAAAGGCATATGACAGGAAATCGAAGGGCATTCGTCGGAAACTCATAATCTGACCCGAGTAAGTGCAAATTTGATGCTGGTCGGGTAAGATCTCGGTCAGCAAATCGGTCAGATTTCGGTCAAATTCTTGTGTTTGGTAAACAAGCTGACTGCTGACCGAGTCAGATTTACTGACCGACTCACATGGGTCAGCAGCAAGTAAACAGGGCGTAAGGGCCTTTAGGACTAAAATGGGTGGTAGTGGTGAGTAAAATGGATGGTGGGGGTGGCGGTGATGGGTAAAATAGGTGGTGGGGGTGAGTTGTAGATGAAGATGAGGATAAAGATTAGTTAAACCATTGGCCCTTTAGGACTAAAAAGACGGATTTACCCCTCATATTCCATTGGTAATTGATGGATGTTAAACTAAAGGACCTTTGGTGTGACCTTTTTTCTTTTAAAGGATCATAAATGCAACAAAAAAAATATAGGACTGAACTTGAAATTATGGTGCAACTAACTCTAATCAATGTTGATTTCTCCAAAATGTGAAAACTGTAGAAGATTGATGCAATTTTTTTTTTTTTTTTGAGATTTTAAGTTAATGCTTCTCCATTTTTGAGAAATTTTAGGAAAGTTCTTGGAGATGATCTTACATTTTCTAAAACATAAAACAAAAGTCTTATGACAAGAAGCTGACTTGAAGCTTGGAATGCAGGTTCAAATCTATCTTATAAGCAAATTCCACGCCATCGTCTTTCAATTTTCTATTTTTTATAGCCTTTGTTCTAAAAACATGATTGACCCAAAAGCAGCAATTGAACCCACGACCTTCACTTCCAAATGCAACCCAACCAAAAAAAAAATCTATAGCATTTTCTTCTCCTATCCTAAAATGGTTCCACTGCTTGAAAAAAAAAATATAAATCCACCTCTGACAAAGGCGATATGCTTTTGAATCAAAAAGCAGCTAAATAACAGATTTACAAAGAGACAACCACCACCATCTTTCTATACTTTCGAAATAAACCAAATGTCTCAAAATGGCAAAAAAAAACAGGGAAAAGCTGTGAAAATGGTATACGGGCAGGTTAATATTATGAGGATACGCTCATATTGCTGCTCGCGCAGCGCTTCTGGCAACTTCACGTCTCATCTCGGCAGCGTGCCCACTTCCTCGAAAATACATGTATACTTGCTGCAAAATGTGAGATGAATAGCATCAAACTTTTTAAACTGGTTTTCTGTTTCCAAATGTTCTTTTCTTTTTCATTAAACGTGGTTGTTCTGGCCTCGAGTTATCCATGAGGGAAGTTACCAATGGCCTCCATGAGGGACTCGAATTGGTGACATTTGGGGAGAAGCCCCAAAGACCCAAGGCTTGCAAGAGGGAGGTTAAGATGGGAAAAAGTGAAGAGAAATGCTAACCAACCTGAATAACCCAGATGCTGAGCAACGATTCTAGACAGAATAAGCCGAATCCAACAAAGTAGAAGATCTAAAAAAAAGTGGAAGTGATTAGTACTGTTGACATCCCACATCAGCTAGATATAAACCATCAAGCGTGCATATATATGTATAGCAACTTCGAAGGAGAAATTTAAAGGGGTTCCACATATTAGAACATGGTATGAGAGTGGGTAAAGCACCACCTAGGGACTCGAAGCACTCTTTGATCTTCTTTTGAAGAGGCGTATTGGAGTCCCACATCGACTAGACACGTCATCAAGCATGTATATGCTCCACCCCCCGAAAAAAAATGTCCGCAATGAAAAAGGCACATGGTTTTATAAATGTGTAATTATTACGTTTTTTTTAGTAAACAAACAACAATTTTACTCTTAACAACAGAAGGGTAATGAATTTTTCCATCTCATAACTAAANGGGTAGAATTGGAAAGCAGACACTTATTACTTTTGAAGGTGGACACTTATTTTAATACAAACTAAAATAGAAATTGGACACTTATTCAGGACTTCTCCCTCTCCAAAAGGGTTCTTTTAGAGAGAATTCAAATGGGCATCACGTATTCTAAGGAGTACCAAAAATACCCAACATAAAAACAGTTTGGTCAATAGCACATGAGACAAACAAACACTTTCCATCAAGAAAAAGCTTACCCCAACCAAAGCATGATCGCCTACAAGATCAACAGCCGGTAGGATACCTCTGTTTTTAAGGAGAGTCAAAAGTGAAACATCAAATGTAGATAAAATAAAATAAATGTGTATACGAATCGAAGGGGATACCTCAAATATGTGAAGTAGGAAAGATTTGAGTGAGGATAGAGGGAGCTTACGCGAGAGATTTTCCTTTGAAGACAACCGGAGGAGCAACTGCCGCAAAGATGACAAAGGCTATGTGAACCTGAATAACACATGACAAAAAACACAAGCAAAAGTGATGAGAAGGTGAAGCCTATACAAGACCACAATGATGATGACAAAGCTTACCAGGTAAAATAGGAAAAACCAACTGAACTTGAATGCACTTTCACTCCTGAAAATGTTAAAGAGAGGGTATTTTGTTAGGTATAAAAACCAGATGAAACGAACCCAATATATGAATATCCCACCATGAGGTGGGGTCCAGGGATATGATGTATGTCAGCCTGACCTCTATCTCAAAGGGTAGGCAGTTGATTTCATGAAGACCCAGGTGGCAATGCTAGAATTTACTATATTGCATGTATTTTATTGTAATATGAAGAAATCGAAGACATCATATACATACCAAAATATGATGCATTTTAATGCAATTTTCCCTATAAATAAAACAAGCCCAACTTTAAAGAGACCATGTATTTACCTAAACGCACGATACAGTGGCCGGTACCACAACACATAGGCAAGCGGGACCCCTGATATGAAGTAGATAAGAGCAAGAAACCAGATCTTTGGGTCTGTAGCACAAAAAGAACTCATTATGTTAATTCTCCCTCTGATAACAGATTCAAAAGTAAAGAGAGACAAGAGGCTAGAAATATAGCTAATCCACACAAACCTTCTCCTTTGATCCATGCTGTTGTTGTGGCTATTATATTCCAAAGAAGACAAAGAACTAATCCTGCTCGGCATGAAATTGTACATTATTAGAGACGGCTATTTGCACCGCTTATAGTTTTTAAAGCGTTACGTATAACTAAGCAGCCAACAGATCTAGAATGCAGACCGTTTGTTCTATATAAATATAAATGTGTATATGTGCACAATTAATCCACATAGGCATTGTTTGGCTAAAAATCTAGATGATAAACTGGTGATGTTTAGTAAATACTAGCTAATAAGCTAAATGACAAAAAAAGACATGTTAGATAACTTATTAGAAAGATGTCAGTGGCATAATTGGAAGAAAAAAGTAAGTGGAAAAAAAGCCCATGAAGCTTATTGATACGATACTTGAAGAGTTGAAGTAGCTTTTCAAAAAGTAGGCTTATGGCTAACCAAACGGGGATTTCTTGATAAGCTCGATAAATAAGTTAGCTTATGGTTGCCAAACATAACCTTAAAAGCTGCTTAATCCCATCATTGTTGCCTAAGAATGCACAATGCTTAATACTTTACTATAGAAACAAACCAAAACATGTATGGCTGTATGCAACTGCTTAATCTGGTGTTCATAACACCAAGGAATATGTACATAAAAGATTCATGCATATGTGAATCATCTATGTCAAATAAGAAAATAAACACATACCCAAGTACGTTGTGAATGCAACATATTGCAATTTCTGTAGATGGATTGGTATCTCATTTGCAATATCATGATGAATAATGGGGAAAAATGGTGGCCAGTTCTTCTCCTCGAGAACAATACCAGCTGAAACAAAAAGGGGAATCAGTTAATTATGCTACCCTTATTTTAAAATATCTACATGTCAAAAATGACATGCAGTTACTTTCTGGTTTGAGGGCATCATTGGAAATGAGAATTATAAGAGCATCCACATGGGGCTTTCAAAGTCTCTTTTCTATTTCTATTCCAAATGATGTGGTGGTGCCACATATGCCAAATTCAAATATAGAAAGGCCATTTGAATAGAATTATTTTATGTTAAAAAAATAATATTTTCATCATAAATTTTGCAACTAAACTATATGTTTGAATAATCATTTTCTTAAAAAATATTATAAATATTATTCTTAATACTTAATGAATATTAAATAGATAGATAAATTATATTTAACATTTTTTAATTATAAATGTGATTAAAATATGTATTATAAGTTGTAAAATAATTGTTGATGTGGCACTGGCGACCACTTTTGAAATGAAATATAAATGACATTGTTTTCGTGTTAAGGTTAATAATATTTGGATTTTAGTGGTCAAATCTATTACTATTACAACAACTAATGGTAATGGAGAACAAAAGGAATACAGTGAGCATATGATACCTCGTGCTGCTGCCTCTTCTTTGCGTTTTACTATCTGCAAAGTAAAGTATCACACGTTTTTTAGGTCATCGAAGTAATTACTTATAATAAACTAAAAAGTAAGGAAGAAAAGTACATCTTCTCTCTTCCTCAAATCAGCTTCCCTAGCTTGCAGTTCTCTCTCTTTCTTCTTCAGATCCTTGATCAACAATCACATACACACAGTATTAGGGACTAACAAACTAAAGAGTGACATGTTTGTCGCTCAACAATTTGCCTACAAATCCAGCGTTGTTTCTGGGATTCTTCTTATTACATATTGTGAATTTAATAGCACGTCAAAGCAATAGAGAGTGTGGCTGTGTCTACTTTTATATTTCTAAAAAAGATGGCGTAGATAAATTAGCATCATTCCGTAATATAACAGTTTTCCAACAAGATTATGGCCAGGGTATAATTTGAAGCAGGCTCAATATCCACCAATGAATATATTAAAATCTAATGGTGGAACTTACCGCAGCGGAATCAAGAGGAATGTCAACTGGGGCAGTCCGATCATAGAAATCTGCAGGTTCATGGGGAAGAGGTGAAAGCCTAGAGTTGGCAGCCGAAGGAGCACTCTGCAAAACACAATAATACGCACATGTAGAGGAAAATCCAAAAACGACCCCATAACAAAAAGAAAGATAAATGTACAAATTTATGATGATTTTTTGGTGAAGATAATACAAGGAAAGGCTAGAACCAATACATATACATGATGCAACCAAATGAAGCATACAACTAAGCCATACGCGAGCAACTCATATAAACCAAACCGGCCTGGTATAAAGGGGCGAACCCGTAGTGGTTGCCTGTGAAACCGCAAAAAGTTAGGAGCTAAGTGTAATTCTTTTAGGTCCTTAAGTATGATTCTATAAGTTTCTTTTGATGAAACCATGAACATTAAAACTTGAAAGGTTTGTGTTAAAAAAAATAAGAAATAAAAACCGGAGGATGGTGCAACTTCAGGAAGGTGGTTGGAGATAAGTTACATTTTTTACCATTCATAGATTTTAGCGTTTTTAATTCACTTCCCTTCTTTTATCATTTTCCATTATATATCCTTCTTAATAGTTAATTAATTAATATTTAGCTAAAATAAATTAAATAATACGTTCTTTTACAAATTACACCGTTGAAATAGTTAATCAATACCTACCTACAAAATGGGTCCGATATTGAATATTTTTTCAAAATGGTTATATATTTTTAACATTAAAACAAAAGGAATTACATATTTTAACATTATGGCGTGCTTGTTTGATAAATGCAATATTTAACCTCCATTAAATACACATGTGTCTCGATGGTTGTCGTTAATCTTTCTTGTGTTTTTCTAATAAAATTAAAAGTGAATAATAAGGTGAATTCTCTTTAATAAAAGTTTTTTCATGAATACAAATGTCTTATTGGGGTTTCTTGGGTAGAGTTACCTCGTTTATGCTAATGTAATGATGTTGACATGATAACATGTTAACCAACTCTTTTAGACTTTAGGGTTATTTGTTAATATTAAATTGAGGTTAATTTTAAATTTTAGGCTTAATTTGTTAATTTGGGGTTAATTTTGTATGCTAATTAATTTATATTTGGGGGTAACTCTTTAGACTTTATGGTTAATTTGTTTATGTTTGAGATATATATGCTATATCTCGATCCGATCATGTAGAATCACCAAATGAAAAACCGGAAATACACTTCGTTTTAAAATTTTAAGAGAATGTTTTTAAAAAGAAACTAGCGTATCAACTTTGGATAACCTAAATATTTACTTTATATTCAATTGACCCAAAATAGCCAAAAATGGGGTCTGTTTAATTATTTTGTATTTGATTTTTATTTAGTAATTACTTTTTATTCATTTTATATTACAATAATTATTTTATGATACCACAGCCAAAAAATCCTAGATCTGCCTCTGCCAGTAAAACTCACTCAAAACTAGGGTCTGGCGGTGAGATGTAGACAAACATGGCCTCTACCCTAAAGAGTAGAGCAATTGTTTTTGTGATGACCCCCCACTTGTGCTAGAGTGTGAGCAAACAGGTAGCATGGAGAAAGACTAGCACATGGTGAATATAGAACGAGAAAGTTAAGTAAAAAAGATAACGAGTAGGTACATTGAATACATCTGCAAGTAACCTATATTAGCTTTGCATTTTACAGCCTATTAAGTCGGTTAAAGACGGCAGATTTTCTAATTGTTTGTTAAAAGGGTCAAGAAATACACACATATGTTGTTAGCAACAAAATATTTGAGTCCCTGATTTGAGAGACATAACCCAACTCACATACTCCCGCAGATCCAAAATAAGTCCACTTTTCTGTTTAACTTTGTTCCAAAGGAGCTGTCCACTTAAAAATAGATGGTTATAATTTACTAAAATTCCAACTTTATCTTAATTATTTTAGGGTTGATGAGATGTGGAGAGAGAGTGTGTGTGTTTACCTCTATCATTAATGGTAAATTTGTCTTTTGGTTAATTAAAAGTGTAATGCTTGCATATTTCATAAACTGTGTTTTTTATTGTGGATATTTATTTTGGGACGGAAAGAATACATAACAACTAGCAATAAAGCACTACACCGTAGCAAGGTAAAAACAACATTAAAAATCCTTCATTCACGTGACATCAAAAGTGCAGTTGAGTTTTCTTACGGACAATGAGATGGCATTAGACTTACTGTCGTGTAGAAGGGTCCTCCACCAAAGTTTGTCTTTCCAGCTCCTTTTCCCCCTGCTCCGTTATCCTGATTATGTGGGAACAATCATAATCATACGCACAAAAAACTAAATATGGGGAATAGACCGACCCGTCACATAGGTCAACATAGATAAATCACAACCATGTACAATTATATCTTCCATCAGAGAGATCCCAAGCAAACACTAAACTTTACCGACATGTAAAACCAAACCAAAAGAACCCAGTATACCCCCAAAAGTGGGGTCTAGGAAGGATAAGATGCACACGGAAAATTGATGATGCGAAGTCCATAAATATTTTTGAACATATGTACGTATTTTGAACATGTATTTAATGGCTTTTGAAATATGTTCCATGGTTTTTGGAACAATTTTAATGTTTAATATGGACAATGTTTCATGATGGTGGCATGTAAGTATTTTGAACATGTTTAATGGTTTTTGGAACAATTTTAATGTCGATTTAGTAACATCATTTGTTTTATGGTTATATTTGGGATGTGTATTTTATATTGTTTTATAAATTAAAGTAATTAACAATTACTTTAATAAAATAGTTTAGTATAAAAAAATAAAGTATTTAGTGACAGTTTTATAAAAGCATTTTTTGTTTAAAAAATTAAAATCATCAAAAAGGGTATTTTGGTCATTTACCAACATTTCATTCTAATTCCAAACCTACATTCTATGAAGCAAACGGACATATTCCAATTCCTTTAACATATTCTATTCCAATTCTATCAACCAAACAAGTAGTCAAACCGGACAACATTTTATTCCAATTTCTTCAAAGTCAAATTCCTTTGACATATCCCATTCCATCTAAACACATTTTGCAAACCAAACGCCACCAAAGAGTATAGCGGTTGATTCCATGAAGACCCCCGACTTGTGAAAAGTGTGATAAATAATTTCACCTACTTCATGTCGGCATGACACAACCTCCGGCCCAAAAAATGCAACACTTGATTTGGCATGTGGTTTATCGAGGGCCTTTTGACTATTAATCAGATATCTAAAATGTCCTTTTACTAAGACAAAATTGACAAAACTTGTGCACCAATCCAAAATCAAAGTCGGTGGTATATTGCAATGATCGCTAAATGGCAAACTAATATTGAAATATTTCTAAGAAAGGAAAGGAAACGCTGGATTTATTTTGGGACCGCCTAAATAGACCCGTTATTTTTCAGATTAAGTTCTTGTAACTTCATGTAGAGAAGCTTACTGCCCCAAAATTCAAAGAATTGACCAAACATAAGCCTTAAACCATGCTATGGGTGTAAATACATGGGCACATTATTTTTAGGCCAATTTCTTGTAATTCATATTCTATTTCCCCTTTTTAATTTTACAAGAAGTGATAAACATCAGCACTCTTGCTAATTGAATGACCAAAAGCTGCATTGCTATTAAAATCTCTATGATGCCCAAATTAACATACAGTCAATGAACTTCACAAACCAATTCTAAGAACCAAGGATTACAATTACAACATGTATATGCATACACATATATTACAAAAATACATAGGTGGAAGTTCAAATGAGAACACGAAAAGGTGAGAATACCCATGTGATAATACATGTGCCTGGTGGTGTGTTGGCGACTTGGCCAGCAACCCCAACCATGTCTGTCATTCAGTTTCACATGTGATCGAGTATACTAAAATGGTGTTCTCAAATTTATGTAAAATGAAAGTGTGCTCCCCTGTATACATATTATATTGTACTTTATATAGGGTTGGGTTCCGGTGAGAAGTTGAGTTAACGTGAGAAGCGTAAGAAATAGTTATCAACCCTTGGATGCACATTAGGATGAGATGCACCAGATCAATCCCAGGATGAAGTGCGATTCATGGATGGGCATGAGATTAAAGTGATCAAGGGTTCAGGTCCGCTTCTCACATGATCCTTCGCCTTTTTTATATGTATGTGTTCATGTATGTATGTATATACGTAGATATATATACAGCCAAGGTTATTTTACAAACTAGAAATCTAACAAACCGTACAAACAGTAGATTTCATTGTTTAATTAAATGAAATTGTTTCATAAAAGTGTTTAATATGATGAAATTGCTTCATATAATTCTTTTCTTGATGAAATTGTATCATATATTTTTGTTTCTATGTAAAAATGAATTTTTTTTATGTATTTCTCATTTTGATGAAATTTGTTTCATATATTCTTCATTAATCAACCCTCATGTATCCTTAATGAAATTGTTTGATATACTCTTTGACTAATCAACACTCATAACTAACAAAAAGTGGTAAAAAAATTTATGATTGGTTGAATGAGGTTTTTACGGTTTGTTAGATTTCACCGATTTGTAAAATAACATTCCCCTACACAATATAATTATACATATAGACGAAAGTTCGGCTGCAAACTCAAAGAAATATAATTGTGAACGTGAGGACAGCCGAGAGTGCACCACGTGTCACATACAGTCTGAATAATACAGGATTATTCAGACATAATGTTATCATTTTTCATGGTGAATAATGCAGCATTCAGAGTATTGTATTATTCGCCATGAATAAAGCATAAACATTCAGTTATTTAGACCGAATAGGACCTGCGCTCTCGGTTGTACTCACGTTCGCAATTAGATTTGAGTTTTCATTTGAACCCACCCCTATACATATAAACAAGCATTTACATATAAAATGTATATTTGTATCCATGTGTGTGTATATATGTTGTATACGTAGAAACGAAGCAAGTAAGTTGCAGATCAAGCAGACGAAACTAAACTTAGATCCAGCAATTGAAATCAACGAACAACTAAACCAGATATCAAACACATTCAATCGCAAACCAAGTTAATCTGGAAGCAAAATCGACAGAATAATCAAGCAAACGAAATGACGAAACAAACCCTAGCCTTAAGCATAAACAGTATGAACTTCAAACAATCTAACTCCCCCAAAGCAACTACAATTACCAAGCATTACATGATACACGAGAACAAGTTAAACTGAAGAAATTAACAACTTACAGCAAACGGATTAACTTCATCTCCTTCGTCAAACGGATTGGGATCAAAACGACCGGCCATGAATGCCAATTTGAAGAAAACTCGATTAAGAACCAAAAAAGGGGATGTTTAAATTGTTGGTTAAGATTAGAGGGGTGGAGAAAAACTGAAACTTGAAGGAGAGATTTAGGAATGGTGAGGCTTGTTCCTTAAGAATTTGAACCAAAAAAAGACAGAGGGTGACAGTAGAAAGGCAAGAACTTTGAAATAGACGACTTCTTGTTGCCATAAAAACTTCGTTTTCTTCGTTTTATTTGTTTTTTTTAAGAGGGTGTTTGGGATTGGTTTTGAGGTTAAAAATTATATTTAATCAAACGTGGTTATTGATTTATGGTGGTAAAAAAATGAGTTTTTAGAAAGTTGTTTGGATTAGCTTTTGTGATGATAAAAGCCAATAAGTCAATAAATTATTTTTTAAGATGTTGTTTGGCTTAACTTATCAGCTTTTTAAGAATGGCCTATGTTATTACCATCCAAAAGCATTTTTCCAAAACAAAAAGTCACCTCCATGATGCTTTTCCA
>LUCG01155879.1:0-16866 GCA_001633085.1 Carthamus tinctorius
AGGTGAAGGTGGCCGATAGTGGCTACCGGTGGCGGCGGCACCAGCCACGACTAGTATTGGTAAACACTAAAGCAAATATCATATTAAGTTTATATCAAACGAGTGTTAATTAGTAATATATTAGTTTCTGACTCATTTATGTCCCATGTTGGTGGAACAAAAAAATGCCCTTTTTGTCCCATGTCCCATCTAGGGGTGTTAGCGAGTCGAGTTTTTAACGAGCTACTCGAGCTCAAGCTCGTTTATATCGAGCTCGAGCTTAATAATACTCGAGCTCGAGTCGATCTCGAACACAAAATCGAGNCCAATGTTCGACTCGACTCGTTTGAGAACTCGATTAAAATTTTCGAGTCAAGTCGAGCCGAGCCATTCGAGCATACCTTTTTTCGAGCAAAAAATGTTCATGTATTTATTAATAATAGTTTAAAAATATAAAAGTTATCGAGCTCAAGTTGATAAACGAGTCAAACGATCGCGAGCTCGAACCCATAAACGAGCTTCGAGCTCGAGCTCTATAACCCAAAAAATATTCGAGCTCGAGCCCTACATCAAAAAAGTTAATCGAGCTCGAGTCGAGCTCGAGCCCAGCATTATTTTTTTGAGCTCGGCTCGATTAACCTACTACTCGACTCGGCTCGGCTCGTTAACACCCCTCCCACCTTATCCCAATTCCTGTCCCTGTCCCTGTCCCATGTCATGCCAAATGTGGGACAGTGAATTCCTGTTCTGTCTCATGTTGCGCCAAACATGGAACAGTGAGTTTTATCTCGTCTTGTCCTATCCCACATAACAAACGAACCCTAAGAGGGCATTGATTTTTTTCTTAACAAGGTATTAAAGATGCAACAGTGTCACCAAACGATGTCGTTTCAGAGGGGAAGTTTTAACCAAACAACATATAAACTGGTGAACCCCAATGCTATTAAGATAAATAAACAAAAGCAGTACATTTCATTCATAAGCCTCAAATCAGCAAACATAAGCTTTCACAATTCACTCTATAGATCATTTTTCACAATTCTTCATTCACTCTATAAACCGAAATTGTGTAACAAACAAAAAACGTACTTTCTTTTCTTCACCAAGCGTTTCCATACATCTACGGCTGATGGTACGAATCCGTTGTCTGCTCCGGTGGTTGTGTATCATCCGGTTGCCTAAACGCAGAAACATGAGGATGGTATGCACTTCCTTCCTGCTGCGGCTGCTGAGTATCGTTCGGCTGCAGAAATACAGGAATGTCTAAGCTGTTTCCTTCAGTATCGGTGGCGATTTCCCTCACATCGGCTATTCTTGCTTCAGTGGCCTCTATATCGTTCCATTCACCATCACCAATTGGACGGATGCCGGTTTGGTCCACTGCTGGTGCTGGGTGGACTAAACTTCTTTCCGACACCGAGATGTTCCTAGAAACGCTAAGGCACGCTTTATCCACGTTTTCTTCGGAAGGGTGCACGTGTTTTGTTAAGGGCTGAGTATCGGCGTCTGAGCAAGACTCCCCTCTCTCCTCCAGGACTTCCTTAGTATTCTCCTGCTGCCTGCTAATAAAACATAAGCATCAAATCAGCAAAAAGGGGGGGGGGGGGGTTAGAATTAGAGAGTGATCAGAGGAAACAAAAAAATGAAAAACTAAGGAACACCCTTGATCTGAATGGCATGCACATGTGCATACAAGTAACATACAACGTGCATACAAACCAAAAAACAGCATCACTTACTTATATGCACATGTGCATACCGCCTGGAAATGAACGGTGAACAGGGTGTTATTTTTTTAAATTTTTCAGGAGGTTTTCCCCTGAACCTCTCTCTATAGAGATAAACACCAAACATTATCACGTTGTTTCTCCACACCAAGGCTATGTGCAAATTAGCCGATAAGCTACTTGTAGCTGAAAATAGCTGATAAACTAGTCACGTTAGGTAAACACTAATTGATGAGCTAGATGACAACGTAAATTCACCTAAAAAACATGTTGAAAAAGTAACTTTCAAAAATCTAGCTTATGGCTAACCAAACAAGACTTTTACAATTAGCTCAAAATAAGCTAGCTTATGGTCACGGGCCACCAAACATAATGTCCATAACACATCAAAAGTGCTTTTGGTACACAGGATAGGACATGAACGGAACAAAAATTTGTTATCCCATGTTCCGTGCGACATTTGGACTTGTAGAGGGCTAGGTGGGACAGAAATGCATTTTTTTCCGCACCGAAATAGGTGGAATAAAAACCGGGGAGATGGAACAAGGTAGGTAGTTAAATTACTAAACTACCCATATCAAATTAAAACCTTCCACAATTCTTGCGCCTGCCTACATCACTCTCGCCGATCCAGTCCAGTCCAGTCTAGTTTGCATACCACAAACACCCGAAAGAACATAACAGAACTACAAAATAAGGAGGTAATGCAATATATTGAGATGGGTTCAATCAGCTAACAAACCTCTTAAGCTGTAATTGTAACATATTAATGTACGCCAAAAGCTCTTGATTCTGATTTCTAGCAGCACTCTCTTTCTCTGTTGCCTCCTTTATTGCAGCTTCAGCCTCTGCCTCCTTAACTCTGACCTTCTCCTCAGCCCTGACAACCGCTCCTTCTAAAATGACTACACGTTCCCTAGCTTTTGCAAGCTCAGAACGCCATAAAAGCGCCTCCTGATGAGAGGAGTCTCGTTGCTTGATAAGCTGTTCTCTTTCTTTCGTCAAAACCACGACCTTTTCTTCAGAATCTCTTAGCTATATAACCAAAATACCAATTTGAAATTATCATTCTCATTTTATTTCTCCATCCGTGAAATCGGCACATGTTAGTATGCTACTCCCACAGTCCCAAAATAAGGCCGTTTATAAACGCTTACCCATTAAGCGCTTACCAAGTCATTTACCTTACCGGATGAACATGGCAAGGGCCAATAATGTTACCCAGTAAGAGCAATGACAAGGATGGAGAGTCTTACCCGATAAGTGAAGGTGACCACTCTTATTTGGTAAGTGCTTACTGCTTAAATTGTCGCATACAATAAACGACCCCAATGTCCATGATGAAGATGGCACACAGTTTTATAAAGTATAATTATCACACTTCTTGATTAACTAAATGACATTTTTATACTCAATAATAGGAGTAATGAATTATCCCATCTCATAATAAAGGATAGAATTCGAAAAGTGGACAAATTATTTTGGAACAAACTAAAATAGACATGTGGACATTTATTTTGGAACGGAGGGAGAGTATATATGTAAAACTTGATGCTCCTACCAACGGATAAGAAAAAGGTTGAACAAGAATGTCTACGAACCTTCAAGCTGTAAGACATTGCTTGTTTTTCCAACTCTTTCTTTAAGCGCTCAACTTCTGAACTCGCAATTCTCCTTTGCTCATCCATTGTATGAGCTGCAGATGCTGCACCTTCTGCTGCTTCAGCTGTCTCAGTAAGTTTCTCCGCTATCTCTTTTATTGTTGAATCCCTAGCACGAATATCGCTCGCCAAGTTCTGCAGCTCCTCATCTTTTACTCGTAGTGTCTCCTATGGTAATAATCATCACTTCAATAAGTGGCAGATAATGATATTTCTCAAAGAATTCATTTAATTAAACAAAAGTTTATTAAGCCAACGCCAAGATTTGCAGTTTGTCGAGAGGGCCTGTATGAAAGGTCCCAATTAAGATGTGAAAATCCAAATACAGTATGCTTGTAACGAGCTTACCAGTTTCATATTAAATGTACAAGGAACCGTTAGACATTCATATGTTATGTTCATATTTTGCTTACTTATTATCTATTTTAAGTTTTTAACTATGATCGGGTAACGGGTTTAAAAATAGCTTTTGGCACTTGCAAGATAATTTATACCTTCATGATTGTCAAATCATCCATGATGGGGCCATCCGGTGTTTTGTTCATCACTGATCCCAAAGCATTTCTCCTGGCAATCTGCAGTGCAGCTTCAATTTCTTTGGATGATTCCAGGGCAGTTGAATTTGCAGCAGCAACAACAGCAGAGACTGTCCCTAGTTTTGCAGAACTATTTCCAGCTAACGAGTTCACAGCTTCTTTGTGAGCCCTTAATACCAACTGCGTTGCACTGTTGTTTTTGTAGGAGATAAAAGCATTCATTAGTAAGCTAATTGTTCATGATGATAGGAAATTTGTGTCTGCTTTTTTGCACAAGCAAGTTACAAACATAAAAAGCCAAAGCTAACAAGAAACCTAAAGATAATAAATCATAACATTTTGGGATCTCTTGAGCCCTTCCAAACCTAGCTAAGCCTTGCAACCTTTTATCAGTCTGACTCCTTGGTATAACGCTTCATAAAATCCTAACAGCAGGCACAACCTTTCCAAAAAATCTTGTATTTTTAAATTCTCCATTCTATAAAGTGGAATCGTTTCTGGGTCTCATGGTTACAATCACTTGGATAATTTGTGATTGTTGTTTTGATAGCACTTCCCAAATACTATGTTTCGATCCTTTACGCCTTAGGTTTCACAAAATCAGTATTAGAGTGTATATATATACACACACGAGATTAAGGCCTGTGGGGGATGTGGATGATATCCCATTCACCCCAGGTTCAAATCCCTTCGTGCGCATCTTGTGGCCAGGCTTAGTCTCAGACGGCCGAATTTTCAGTTCCAAATTGCCAAGGATGTAGTCTAGGCGAAGTTTAGATGAACCTTATCCAAAAAAAAAAGATTGACGGTTATAGGGTAGTTACCAGTTAATAGATCACTGCACAACAATTATAACAGCTTGTGGATAAGGTAAAAACGGGTTAGAGGTTGACTCAGAAGCTCCTAGTCTTAACCTTCTCAATCAGAAGCTTCTGATACAACTCATAGGCTTTTGAGTCCATACCTAGTCTCCAGAAAACCCCTAGGTAGCGTTTGGTTCGCGGAATGGAATTTGAAGGAATTGGAATTCATCAAGGAATTTGACTTTGAAGGANNACATTTTATGATTTTTTTATATCATTTTATGCAATGTTAACATATTATATATAACAATATAATTTGAATTTTGAATTATTTAATAAATAAATAAATAACCAAGACCCGAGACCGAACCGAACCGAACCGTAAAAGGATTTGGAAGAGAGCGATAGATGGAGATGAGAAAGCCATAGATGAAGAAAACAAGAGGGAGGAGGGATGATTCCAATGAATTCCATGGGATATGACTTGGAATGACAAATTCCGTGATTGAAGAAATTTGAAGGATTTCGAAGGATTCCTTAGCTTTCATTCCGCAAAGGCGCAAACCAAACAACAACATGGAATTTGGTCAATGGAATTGTCCATTCCAATTCCTTTTAATTCCATCCAATTCCGCGAACCAAACGCCCCCCTAGTTTTAACTGTCTGAATTCCATTCATAATGTCCAAGAAACCTAGGGGGCGTATGGTTCATGGGATTCCTAAGGAATTCGAATGGTCATTTCCTTTGACCAAATTCCGTTACTTCATTTGGTTCATATATTGAAAGGAATTGCATTCCTTTAAAATTGTAAATTCCACCATCCACAGATTTGTCCAGTCCATGGCTATAACAAAAAAAAAAAATCCTTTCCTTCCACTCTTGGAAAAGTCAATTATACCCCACAAGGTTACTTCTCTTTTCCGTGATGTTCACAACCAACATCTTCTTCTTCTTCAATCTACAAAGCTCTCAGATTTATTCTTCATTTTTGCTCTCTTCCTGCAAAGATTTTCATCATTGCTAACCAGGTAACAATAAGTCTGCAGTAAAATAAAGGGAGTACCAAAATCTTGCTCTCATATCTGTTATTCCTCATTCTTGAAGAATATTCTACTTATCCCTTTCTCACCTTCCATCACCCATCACCTTCTTCTTCATCTTTGTCAACCAACACACCCAACGAAACCATTTTTAACCTCAATTTCTTCTAGAAAGCTAGGATCAGATGTTGTATGGCGATCAACAAGGTGAAGATAAGCCTTCCCTTATTCAATTTGTCATGCCTGGAAACGGTTTCAAGTGTTCGAATCACCTTGATAAACACTTTTCTGCCATGAGAGGAGAAATTTTGCTCGATCAAATTTTCTTCACAGTTAATTGATAGGATTCTAGGGCAGTTAATTGTTGGGACTGTTGGGATCGGTGGTCTAGAGAATCAATATACATCAGTAGATGAAGATGAAAAGATGGACAGAGACATCGAAACCCGTTTGAATGAGTGCAGATTGAAACTTGTTTCAGTAAATGATATTTTATATATTAAACAATGATTTTATTATCATTTAAAATTTAAAAAAAAAGGAATTTTGGTCATTTTTTATTATTTCATTCTGATTCCTCAACTACATTTTTTTAAACCAAACAAACACATTCCAATTCCTTTGACAAATTGCCATTTCCTGATAATCAAACACTTGGTCAAGCCTGATAACATTCCCTTCCCATTCCTCTTCAATACAATTCCTTTGAAAATTCCATTCTTTCAAGAACCATTCTGCAAACCAAACCCCCGTTACAATTCCTAAGTAATTCACTTCATAAAATTCTTAGAGGCATTGACCCTAGGCCCTCTACCCCCGCCTTATGGCGATCTAAGGTGATAGGGACAACGTTTATGAGTGTGCACTCCGCACCTCCTAACTCACGTTATGTTTGCCTTATCACCTAGTTGATCCCTTGTAAATAACAAATTGAAGCTGAAACATAAGATCGAAGTTGATGGAATTGTAAAGATGTTGGGTGATAATGAAGCTACCATCACTATTGCAAAGAATTCAGAAAATAGTGATCGAACAAGGCACAGTGAAGTTGATCACAACTTTATTTCGGGAAAAAAAAGTAACATTTGTAACAGTGGAAATAAATAATGTTCCATCACGCTTACAAATTGCAGACATCCTCACCAAGGCTCTTCCTAGAATCAACTTTGATAAACTCAGCTTCGAGCTCGGATTGTGTAGCATATACAACCTAACTAGAGAGAGAGTGTAGAATTGTTACCATTTAAAATGGATAAGATTTCCCTTTATTTAAAATAGCTTAGGAGATCATAATTGCATTTTATTACATACTTTCCTACTTTTGAATAATCTAAGATTGTGAGAATTCCTTCCATAGGTTGCTTATAGTTTCCTAGTTGTTGTATCTCCTCATACATAATAGGGCGTGTACCAATAGAAAAATAACAAGAAAGAATTATCCTCAATAATTTCTACCACTGGGATGTAAAAAATTGGCAAATATATTATATATGGGGGGTGTACTCAAGTATAAAGAAACAAAAAGATAACAAGGAAAACATCATAGGAGTGACCAATACACCAAATATTACAAAGTATGCCTCAATGACTGTACATATAAAAATTCCCACTTCCATGAGTACTACTTCATGATCCCGTATCCCTTGATCTATATATACACATACATAGTGCTTGTGTGATGAAAATAAGACACGGGAATTTACTCAGGTGTCAGGAAGACAAATTAATTACTAAATAAGTGGCATATGATGGATAAGAGAAAGGTCTTCTCGATGGTCAACCAAAAGGAGAGATCAGACAATGGCCCAATGCATATCTTAAAAGTGATCATAACTAAAGAAAAACTAATTTCAAATTTTGGGAACGCAAAAAAATTGAATAACTCACTGCAATGTCGCCACCCAAGCTCTAGCAGCACCTGGAGTTTCTGCACAGAGAAAATATTCTTTTTTCTGTGGTGTTGCAATATCTAATAAATCAAGTCAAGGTCATGCATGTAAATGTTTCTTCATATTTGAGGTATTATAACATAATATTAACACAAATGATGTATATCTCTGAATCTTTTGCGCTAATACTTGCATATCTTTTGATTCTTCAAACAAAGAGAAAAAAAGTTCAATTTAAATAAAGAAAAATAACAATATGTAATAGGGGTGGATACAAATAATGCAGTTATCATACTTCGGTAGTCCACTGAAAGTAAAAAAATATAAATATTAGATTCAAAATCATTTGACCTCCAACATATGCCTTTCAGATTGATGTAATAAGTGCAACAATGATCTTACTGGAAGTTATAGGGTGATGTCATGATTGTGCTATTCGAATCAAAGGTGATTGTTCCTTTGACATTTGCATCATTTCTCCTGATTCTGCAGACATTTATAATTGTTAGAATTAGAAATAGACACACTTGAAGAAGGCAGAGATTCCAATTATAGGGAAGTATTTGATGTGCAAAATCTTACTTGTATTCCATTTTTCCTGTTGTTGGGTCTAAGATCACCCATCTCTCATTCCATTTCCTCAACTATTGCAATAAACAATGGAAGCAGAGGTCAGAAAAACAGCTAGCTAATAGTCTGTCATCTTCCATTTTATAGACGTAGAACAATTTTAATTATAATTATTATATCTGTTCAAAAATCAATAAGACCAACTGGAAAAACATAGATAAATAACACAGGGGTTTATCAAGAGGTCCTCGCGGGAAACCCCACAGTGAGGAGGGCAAGATTTCTGTAGAAGTTATGGAGAGAAAAAAACACCGAAAAGCCTAGCACAACTTCCTGCTTTCCATAATGACCAGGAGAAAAGAAAACAATGAACCTTCCTCATATACTTCATTTGATACACACACAAATACATATACAACTAGAGTCGGTAGGTTAGTAGATAGGCATAAAATTGACTGAGCCAAAAATGCTTAATTGGCTGCCTCTGCATCAAGCTTTCACCTACAATTTCGGTTAGTTAGGCAGCTTAATTGGGTGCCTAAACTAACCACCCCCCATTATTTGATTAGCAGATTGTCAAATAATGAGTTCCTAAAAGATGATGTGGAGAATCTCTCAACTTGTGCTCGTTGACTTCCCTCCACTAGGTGGTAGCCTCCACACTTTTAAGTAACTGAATAGCAGTCATTTACAAAAGTAACTCTACAGATATAATCTCGTGTATACAAAGAACTTGTGTGTCCATCCGCTTAATACCTGCTTTAGCCATTAAAGCACCAAATGGTCACTCGACTACCTAGCACCGCTTAATGCTTTGGATCGTCAAATTTTCTGCTCAGGCAGATCTGAACCAAGACATGGATTCAAGACATGCTCAACATTTCACTTATCGTAAGCTATACTAATAGTATAAACATGGTTATGATTAGGTCTTTCATTTTCCTTGGTCTTTCTCCAGTATTTCCTGTGCCAACGAAACATTGTACAGGAGCATGAACAATTATTAGTTAAATAAATTTAATCTTCAAAGCATCATTGGATAACCATTCTGTTTTCTGTTTCTCTTATTCAGTTAAGTAGTGTGAAATGGCAATATAGTGATCTATCTTTTTTTCAATGAATAAATACCACTGTTCTGCAATGCCAATAAGCTTTCAAAACATTGTAAGACGGAAGTTGAAAGTGTGTTTGGCCAACCACCTTTTGTTGTTTTTAGTTCGTCACTAGTTTAAGCCTTGCATCGACTGAAATCACCAAACTTTCATCATCTTCCTAACCCTTACAAAAGACCTTAAACGTATTCGTTTTCACAACACAGCTGCTACTTTGACCTGTTAACTGCAAAACCATACCAGTGACCCAATAGAAATAATCCCTGATGCGATCTTACTCAAACATACATTCTCTAGGAATTTTTCTTAAGCCTTCCTAATCCTAAGCCAATCACAGAATTCAATTGGTCTAAATTAAATCACTCTTGAAGAATAAATTTCAATCTAACATGTTTATATTTAAACTGAATGTTCACCACCCATGCATCATTGGATTTGCCAATCTTTTAGCTTTTGCAATTAAAGGGGAGAGAGTTGGAGAATATGAGTAATAGAAGGAGGAGGTTAGGTCTATGAAAGGAATTGCTTATCAAATGAAACGGTCGTCCAACTCATGGTTAACCAGCAAACCGAAAAGACCAAGCAACTTGGTGGGTCCACCATCCACCTGACCACCCATCATGTCGATGTGAAAAGGCATCACAAAAGGTCTTCTCCCTAACACCATAGGCAACTTGATTGAATTGCTAGGCAAGCCTGACAAAGATGGAGATGGTCAGAGGTGAAATCCAAAGAAGTAAGAGTGACCCTCCAAAGGGATTTGTCTAAATCTATACAGTTTAGATGAGATTGCTTGCTTGAATCAAACAGAAGCAGAACCAAGGTGGTGGCTAGGGGCCTTTCGACTCATTTACACACATTGACACAACTATCATACATGTGATGCCAGCATCCATGAAGAAGACTTGTGAAGTTACTTCTTTGAGCTGCAAGTGTGATTCAGTCTGTACTTCAGATCAAATGGTGCATCCATAATTTCTTTCTTCCACACAGTTCCCTAATAAGTCGTCATGACTGATTACAGATCACATATATAAAAGCATGCATCTCATAAGTCCTCATGCTCCTAATTTTCAAGATTCCTAATTGTTAGTAAATTGATCAGGACGACATGAAAGCATCTCATTTATTTAGTAGTCTGTTTTCTCCTGATTGTTAATTCGGCTAAATTTGCTAAGATTATAGCTTCCACCAAATAATTGGGAATTTATGTTTCCCCAAGTGGAATTAGGGTTTCATTTCCCTATAAGTAAAGTCATAATTCACAAGGCTTTTAGAATTTCCATGTCATGAACATATATAGTTCTGAAAAATATTGGGCGTTTCTCTTTCAATTGAGCAATCAATCTATCAAAAAACTAAATTGTGAACCCCAAGGCATACAATTGATCTCTTTCAGTATTTCCAAATCACATTCCTAATAGTTAGCCAAAAAAACATTATTTAAAACCCTACCCAGTCACCCAGATGTGATTCCACAAAGGCAAAATTAGGGCAATTACAGAAAAAAAAAACCGAATCAACCAAATTCCCTAGTCGAACAATAAAGTGGTACGATCCCAATTTCCAAACCAAAACAAAAGGAAGAAAACAATTGAGTTACCGTTTCAGATCGCTTGAGAAGAGGACCCTGCAAGAGGTTCCTACCCGACCCGGATGCCAACTGTCGTTTAATCTTATCCAAACTGGCCTCGGTGGTACCCCCATCTCCATCTCTCTGATAGACACAGAGAACAACAACCCTAACGAATTAAATTAACCTTGAATTGAAGCAAAGGAAAAGAGGAGGATTCGGTAAAAAAAGGAAACTGACCAGAGAAGATGCCCCATTTGTAGCCATAGTAGTAGTAGAAGAAGAAGAAGAAGAAGAAGAAGAATCCCTCAGTTTTGAGTTGTAGTTGCAGTTTTTCTTTCACATCAAATTTGGTCGATTCGGCACCGCAAAGAGCTATCGGAGTTCCGACAGGATTGCCGACGACTTATGAAACAATATTTCAGTAAACTACAATTTTGGTCCCTCGGGTTTGTCAAAAGTAACATTTTTTGTCCCTAAAGTTTTGAGGTTACATGGTCGAGGTCGTGGTTTGTAGAAATGTTTGGATTTTAAGCCCTCCTTTCTAAGAGTATCAGAAGTGGTAACACCCTATCACACCTATCAGGTTATCACACCGCCCGCGTTAGTTTTTTCCTTCTTCCCCTCAACCCACAGGCGACAGCTCAAGAGCGTAGTGGTCACCCTCCACCACTTAAAATTGTGGGGCCCATCTTGACACAATAAAAAACCACCACGCTTAGCTTATTTTCGTGGCAAATGTCACGCACCCCCCTCTACCGCGCCTTTAGGGACTGGTCTCATGGTGTGGTGGTTTCACCCCCACCCCCCGCCTTCACCACCTTCCGCTCCGGACGCTCTAATAGTTGTTAAAAGTTTCATTAAATGAGGAGTAATTTATTTTCCATTTATCAGGTTCTTTGTTTCTTAACCATCAAAAACCAAAAGGGACCAAAATATAAAATAGGTTTTGATTAGATAAAAGAAAATGACGAAAATGTTCCACATTTGTGGAAATTCTTTTAATGATTAAAAATGGACTAGAACCACGTTTTTACAAACTATCATGTCCGCCTTATAATTTTAAAATTATAGAAGAAATTACAAAGACAAAATTTGTAGTTTACTCCTAATATTTTAATCTTTAATAAATCCAGACATTGATAATTTAAAAAGAAACAATCAAATTTGTAAAATAAACTAAGGAATTTTATAAGAAAATTGATTACTTAACTACTAAATAATAGTTTCATTCTATTCGGCAAAAAAAACCCATACAACAAAACGTCCAATTTTTTGTATATTTTGTCAAAACTTGCATCATATTTACGTTACAAAATATATTAGAAGCAAACGGACCAAGCAAAAACCATTACAAGAACAAGGACATATCTAGGCTTGTGCATCGGTCGGGTTTGGGTGGAGTCGGGTTGAAAGTTTCAGATATCCGAAATTTTCGGGTTGGGAAAACCCAAACTGAAAACCAACTGAAAAAAATCGGATATCCGAACTTTCGGGTTGCATCGGGTTCGGGTTGGACCCGAGAAACCAAATCACATCAGAATTTCAGATTTTTTGCATTTTCAACCCCTATACATTGCTGTCCAAAATCAAATTATACCAACCAAAATTTAGAAATTTAGAATTATTTATTTTATTATATAAGATTATTTTAAAAAGGTTTTTAAAAAACTTTTCGGGTTGTCAGGTTGGGAATGTTGAACCCAAACCGATCCGTAATACACCCTCGGTTTCTCGGTTTCGGGGGGTTTGGGGTTCGGGTCCAAAGAGCCATTTTTGGGTTCGGGTTCGGCCGGGTTGTGCTCATACAAAAATAATATCGCCCAACTAACATATTCGTGGTGTCGGTTACGTTCATATGAAATATAATTGTTATGACGGATGTTCTAATACACATGGCTTATACATACACTACTCTCTAAAACACTTATCCGGTATCACGAAAAATAAAAACTATAATATCGCCCAAATTCGAAGCCGGGCCTCACTTTATGATTTCAACCTCATACAAAATTTCAAGTAGCTTATCGACTAGACATATACAAAACACAACACCGGCCTCCCAAACCCGTTTTCTGTAAGCAAATATAAGAATTTGGGCTTTTGAAAGGAATAAACTTAGCCCGCCGAGTCTTTCAGGCTTGATCCAAGTCTTTGCTTTGGGCCTTTTGGACCGGACTTGGACTCTTTGCGGATCTTTAGAGCCGAATAACGACCAACAATCGGGCTTGTGAAAAAGTTTTAGCCCGACTGGCCTTTAGGGCCGACCCAAGTCTTTGCTTCGGGCTTCTTAGACGGGCTTGGACTTTTTGTGCATCTCTAACGACTAACGAGTAACAACTAAAGATTGGGCTTCTTATCGGGCCTTTTATCTATAGATTAATGATTAATCCAACTACAACCCAATTCTTTCCTAATTGCCTTATCAACCATCTCCTTTCTCACCTTTAAACCATCTTCCCAGTTACCATCTTCACAATAAATTTTCGACAACAACACATACCCCGCGTTGGTCTCCGGAAACATCTCGAACAACTTTTCCGCACCCGCTTTTCCGAGCTCTACGTCCCCGTGTATCCGACATCCGTTAAGAAACGATCGCCATATAGCCGGCCAAGCCGGAAACGGCATCGACTCAATCACACTTTTGGCTTCTTCCAAATATCCATTTCTCGATAGCAAATCAACCAAACAACCGTAGTTATCTGGGGACGGATCCATTTCGTAATCTAGCGAGATCGATCTGAATAACAAACGGCCAAGATCAACAAGACCCGCATGACTGCAAGCCGATAAAATCGACACGAATGTGGATTGACTCGGCTTCAGATTGGTGGACTTCATCATCTCGTAAACTTCCATGGCTTCCGTTGCACGGCCATGGTTAGCGTACGCCATTATCATTGTGTTAAAAAGAGCCACATCGGCGAACCAGCATGACTGGTGAAAAGCGATGCCAGCGCTCGTGATATCGCCGCTTTTTGCGTAAGCGTCTATGATTGCACTAGCAACGTGTTCATCGGTATTGAGCCCGGTCGTGAAAACCCGTCCGTGGACGGATTTCGTTAGGTCGAGAGACGCGATGCTAGCACAAGCGTTCAGAACGCTACCGAAAATGAAACTATCGGGATTTTGTCCGTCTTCTTTAATACGGTCGAGAAACCCGATGGCTGTTCTCGTGTAGCCTTGATCTACTAATGTAGAAATCAGAGCACCCCACGAGACCAAATCCATTTTATCGTCAAAGAAAGCGTATGAATCAGTCAGAAATCCGAATTTAGCATAACCGTGGATTAGCGAACTGCATACATACCCATTGCAAGCGAAACCGGATTTGATTATAATCCCGTGAAATTGTCTACCAACTTCCACATTTTCGGTCTTGAAACATGCTTCCACCGCACAAGAAAAGGTGCGCTCATCTGGTTCGACGCTCGAACCCCATAAGTTGGTAAAGAGCTTGACGGCTTCTCGATCACAATTCCAGTTATACCCATGAATCATTTCATTCCAGTTTTGAATGTTTCTCGAAGGCAACGAATCGAAGATCGAGCGTGCGGTTTCTTCGGCACCGCATCTACAGAACATGTTAATAAGACAGTTGGAGACATGAGGCTTAACATCTAATCCGAGCCGAACCGCAAGACCGTAAAACTGCAGACCCAAATCAACCTCAAGAAGATCTCCACACATACGAAACAAGATTAAGAACGTTATCCGATTGGGCTTTAATCCCGTGAACATAAAATCAGCAAACAAGCTTACAACTCGTTCCACGCCTGCAATCTGAGAAGAACCGGCTAAAATGGTGTTCCAAGATGCCATATCTTTGTCCTCCATAGTTTCGAAAAGCTTCCAAGCATAACCATTCACACCAGCTTTGAAATACATATCCATCAATGAATTCGTTAACGTAGTTGCCGATTCGAATCCATTTCGAACGATCAGACCGTGAATCTGGCTTCCGAAATCCAGATCAGATGTAATCGAGCACGCGTTAAGTGCGTGAATGAAGGTGAATTCATCCATCAAGACTCCTTTATAGTGCATGGAAGATACAGTATTCACAGCTTCAAGGCCATATCCACATTGTGCATAGCCTCCAACCATGGCATTCCAACACCCAAGATCTGAACCATTCAGACCCTTGAAGACCCGTTCAGAAGCTTCAATACCTCCATATTTGGAATACATGTGCAGAATCGAACTACCCACGAACCCATTTCTTTCCATTCCAATCTTGATGGAAAAGCAATGGATGCAGAGACCAAAGTCGATAGCTCCATTACTGATACAAGCTTTCATGATGCTACCTAAAGCAAACTCATTGGGCAGGAAACACCCAGTTCGTATCAGATCAACAAATGACTCCAAAGCCACCCCATACTCGCCGTTTTTATTTGCTCCAGATATGATCAGGGTCCAAGAAACCAGATTTCTCATAGGCATTTCATCGAACAGCTTGTATGCATCGCCGAACACCCCACAATTGGTGTACATTTTTATTGAGTTGTTTTGAGAGAAAACGTCATTTGATAAACCAAGTTTGATTATATGGCCATGAACTTGGGTTCCAAGAACTGATGATCTTGAGCTTTCGGCCAAATTGAGAGCTTCGGTTACGGTGGTTACATCGTTTAAATGAAAGTGTGGGCTGTAGAACCTTTTTGGGTGATAGAAAGATTGGGTAGAAAAGATGGAGATGTACCTGTTTAGGGCTGATAAGCCTCGCATTTACACGAGAAGAAGCTATTTGCTTCTACCCAATGCCAGCAAGGTATTCAAGAAACCACCGATGGGCGGAAATGGCCAAAGCCCTGCAATGCTCAAAAGCAAAAATTTAGAACATGAGAAGTATGAAAACCTTGACGATGGAACATTTATGGAAACAATACACATGTATACCAAGCATTAGTTGCAAATTTGAATAATAGTACATATATATATACAGACAAAGGTTCAAATACAAACTCAAATCTGATTGCGAACACGAGAACCGCTTAGATCGCACCAGGTGTCATATTCACTCTCTGAATAATCATGTATGAAGCATTCAGAGTTATTGAGAGTGAACAATGCTGAATAATACAGAATTCACTCTGAATAATACAAAATGTTGTATTATTCACTCTGAATACAACATTCAGTAACACTGAATGTTGTGTTATTCACTCTGAATAACACATTATTATTCAGAGTGAATATGCCACATGGCGTCCTATCGGCGGTCCTGACGTTCACGAAAAATGAGTTTTCATTTGAACCTGACCATATGTATATATATATATATAGAGAGAGAGAGAGAGAGAGGAGTCATCTTCTTTTGTGAACTCACTTTTTTGTGTTAACTTTGTTAACTAATCTAAACCCTTAGATCAAACAAATGAATAGATGAGATTAATGAATTAATTAAATTAATTTTTGAATAATAAAACACTTACCCATACGCTCCAACACATATGCAGAGGGGCAATTTTGGTATTTGTCGAGTACAACCGTTTTCCTTCAAAGTTTCCATATTTTTAGGTAGATAATTCAGGAATCTTGAATAAGTTATTATTTTAATTATTGTTCTTTTTTTTCCATGGCTGTGTTCTAAATGGGTGGTGGTGGTCGTCTTTTGTTTTCGATTTATCGCCGCCGATAATATTTTTTTAGTTTGGTTATGTTAATTAACGGTTAGCCCATCGCCGCTGGTAATGATTTTTCGTCTGGTTTTTTCTATTGTTTTTGTTTCGGTATTGGGCGTACGGTCACCGGAAGTAATGGTTTTTGGATCGGAGGATTTCGATTTGTCGATTAATCAATCTTGCGTTGGACTGTACATGTGTGTTCTGCGGTCGCAAACGGAAGGACAATCAACGTCAATTTGAGGGGGAAGGCTGCAGCGGTGCACACGGCGGAGGGGGAAGGCTGCAGCGGTGCACACGGCGGAGGGGAATGGCTGCAGCGGTGCACATGCGGAGGAGGAAGG
>LUCG01155937.1:0-20512 GCA_001633085.1 Carthamus tinctorius
TTTAGGCAAAAGGCATCGTTGATTATTTGGGGAGAAGGGATACGAGAGGTTTTTATTTTCCCGGTTTAATGGTTTTTGGTGGGAATTGATTAAAAAATAGTTTCTCTCTCCTCATTTGGAGATTTTAGAGAAATCTCCAAATTTAGAGAAAACCCAAATTTTTTCTAGTTTAGCAATCAATTTAGCAATGCTGTTGGAGCATTTTAGAAAAAAAAAAACACCATTTTTTCTAGTTTGGCAATGCTGTTGGAGATGCTCTAACAGTTTCTCCATTTCTTTCTCCAAAATGGAGAAAGTATGAGAGAGGAGTTTTTCTCCAAATATGAAGATAACCCCATTAATGATTACTATTTGAAAGAACCAATAGAAAATCTTGAAGATATGAATTTAAAGAAAAAAAATTTAATGGATAAATGGAATATTTTATTATTATAATCAATGTTTATTTCTCCAAAATAGAGAAGCTGTTGGAGATGGATGCAATATTTTTGTAAAGATTTTGAGTTTTGATTCTCCATTTTGGAGAAATTATAGGGAAGCTGTTGGAGATGCTCCGGGATAGACACAAAATCACGTGATCACACTTTTGATTTGAAAAAAAACAAGGTACAAGTGACGATGCACAAGGTACAATAAAAAAAAATAGCCAAATAGATTTGATCCGTGAACAGCAATGGCCCCATAACATGTGAACTTAAAACCTAACAAAATTTAATACCACATGCATATCCTTCTATACAGACACGAATCATTGTGGCCCCTAAACCATGCCACTTTCCAAATAACTATGTCTTCTTCTAAGGCATATGCCTATAACAAGCCAGACCCATTAAGCCATTTTTAGGCCAATGTACTTGCACCATTTATGTGGGCATTGAGGATGCGTTTGGTACGCTGATGGGATGTGACTGAATCAAACAGGTGGAGAGTGAGGTAGATGGAGAAAAGAATTGTAGAAGGCTTTTTAAGGTTCTAATTTGACATAGGTAGTTTGGTAATTTACCAATCTTGTTCGACTTTCCTGAACCGATGTAAGAAATGCATTTGTGTCCCACTGTTGTATCCGAGTTTAATGTCGCGACAAACATGGGACAACGCATTTTTGTACTATCTGCCTCTCTCAGGGATTGTTTGGCGGTTGCCAGATGGTTCAATGATAAATGATTAATGCAAGATGAAATATGCTTATATGGTAATTGCTGAAAATGAAATCAGAGTGTTGAATAGTTAAGGAGGCCCAGGATACAAAATCATTCCGAAGGTTGTAGAACCATTAAGAGGTAGTCCAATTTCTTGACAAACAAGATTTATATCTTAACGATTCAGGTAATCTCTTAATGGAACTGTTACTGGAGTCGGTATATGCCAGAGCACAACAGGGCATAACACTTCTAAAACCCATCAAGTTATAACCCTTGTGACAAGTAAAGAAACCAAAATAACAATGTCAGTTTTATCATTTACGAGTGTCAAACAATCTGAAAGAAAACCACAAGGGTTGTGGCATAATGGTTGAGACTCAAGAGGATGTGGTGGAATATCTAATCTGCCAATGGTTCAATCCTAGGCGTCCATAATAATTGTGACCACTGAGTTTATCAGGGATGATGTCTTACAATTGTAATTTGCCACGATTAGTCTCGGCTCCGGAACACACTTCCAAAAAAAACAATCCGAAAGAAAACTAAGGTCTTAACAGGTACCACTTCATAGCAACATTTAACTGATAGTAGTCATGGTTCATGAAACAGATTCTTGAAGCTGGGGCATGATTTGTCATAAGATATGTGTACCTTATGAGGTTTTCTTGCAATCCAACAAGATGAAATACGATGTCTGAATCGTAAAATGAGCAAATACATAACTATAAAACACAAATCACAAATTTGGGTCTAAATAGTTTGTTGAATTAGCGCTCGTAATGCCAAAACAATCCCACCAATTGTGTGTATCGGGTCATATTAGATTACAGAACACAACACCAATATTGCTCATATGATCATGTAATTCTTATTTTTTTATTAGTCTTGAATCAAGAGACAGTTGAGAGGGACTTAGAAACAAGTACCTATATGTCTGTGAGTCTTTAATCTTGAAGCTCTTCGGTCTTTTTGTCCTTGGACAAAAGGTACCATCCAAGAGCACTAACACCAGTTACGACACCAGCTAAAACTGCATAGTTTCTGTGATCATCTGTTGATACTCCGGTTTTTGGGGAAGCGGACTCGCTCGCTATTGCATCAGCTCCAGTAGCTGAACCACCCACATTTGCTGCTGGTGTTTCTTCAGGTTTAGGTCCCTGAATCACCAAGCACAAATGTCAAAGATGGAGACATGCATAGCCAATTCCGTGACTTCGGTACATCAACTAGGGGTTGTTTGGCAGTTGCTGAATGGTTTGGTGCTGGATGATTAAGATGATATAGTGCAAAATGAATATGGTTGTTTGTTAATTGTTGAGAATGAAATCAGGGCATTGAATGGTTAAGGGAGGGCCAAGATACAAAATCGTTCAGAGGGTTTTAGAACCATTTAGCAGTCCTTTTTTTGCCAAACAAGATTTACCTCTTAGCAAATCAGAGGCTGCCTCTTAATGGAACTGTTAAGAGGTAAACTTAGTATTATGCCTAGTGTAGACGGTATGCAGATTGCATGAAAATTGTGACATTTGAGTCAAGACCTAGTTTAGGAGAGGTGTTGACTGACTACAACCAAAAGTGTAAAATATCCTTTAATATTTACAAATAGGAGAATCTTTTGGATTCAGATCAATATCACTGATTCTTTGTAATGTAGGTATGTAATATCTGAGATTTTCAGTTTTAAGGTTGCCCATAAAAATGAAATGCTGCAATTTTTCATGGAATGGAGAGAGTATATCGAGACACACTCGCACACACACATACCTTTTGTGCAAGCTTCTCCAATTTCTCTCGCTCAGTTTTCTGTAGAAGAAATAGAGAATCTTAGATAAAGATGAAACAAATATAATCTGATTATCCGAGTGTTAAGAATAGTACAAACAAATATCACAAGAATCATAATCTGGCCTCATGACTTTATTGAATAAAAAACTAAATTTCCAGTGAGGCAGTGACTGAACCTGCAGAAAGCATTGGTCCAGAGATGGGTTTTGTAAAGTAATCAAATAAATAAAACAAACACATAATAAACTTATAAACACAATGTCAGTTGAGTAAGAGAATAGGCACATGGAAAACGGATCAAGGCATTATTGTTGCTGGTAATGATAAAAAGTTAAAAAAGATACAGGGATTTTGCTTTTTGTTCACAGATGACCATAACCTCTATATTCCATGTGTATTTGTGTTACAGTGGCTGGTCAACATGTTTACTCCGGTGTTCCGAAGTGTGAACTCTGGCAACTTGGAACCTTTATATACCTCAAAGACATATCAAGGGGTGTAAAAAAAGGATATCTAAATTTCAAAGATAACAAACATTTGCTCCATCATGGCCATTAATACAAGCAACGGGGCCATGAGAGAAATATTTTGAATGACGACTCTGCTGTTATTTTAAGTAACATAGCCATAGAGCAATTGGTAACATGTCCCATACACTACAAATATAGATTCGGACTGCCATCTCTTTTCAGTAGCATTTATCCATTATGTCGCCACATGTTGTTAGCTTTTGTATCCTCTCCCAAAGTTGTCAAAAGCGAAAAGCGCACCGAAGCGCAAAGGGCCCTGGGGCTTAAAGCGCGAAGCGCAAGGCGAAGCGCGGGCTTCATGAAGGCGAAGCGCACAATGTTATATATATATATGTAGTCATATAACTTAAATAAAATAGCATCTAAAACATCAAACATAGTTTTTAATATCAAAATAACGTTAAAAATAGTTAATCATCAAAGATCACTCATCATCATCATCATCACTAAGTGCAAAGTCATCCTCCCCCTCCTCCGTTTCATCATCCCCAATGATCTTTTCTTCGGTGTCACTCTTCTCTGAAGTGAAGAAATAGAAAAACAAGAATCAAAGTGAAGAAATAGAGTGGAGATCTTGTTTAAGATGGAACTTGGATGGAAGGAGAAGTTGATCTCTGTTTAGATGTGCAGCCAAGTGACAAAAAAGAACGTACTTTTTTGGGGTTGTGTCGGCAGTATATAGATGGTCAAACAATTAAGAAAAAAAGGTCAAAAACCCTAAAAATTTATGAGGCGCGCTTTTCTGGGCTTCAGGGCTTCTGCGCTTCATGCACACTGTGGGCTTCGCTTCAGAAAAAGCCCTTTAAGCCGGGCTTCAGTGCCTCAGGCGCACCTGAGGCGCGCTTTTGACTATGTCCTCTCCAACAAGAAAGTGAAACACTCTTTGCAATATGCAACAAAAAAGACCATAAGAACCAGAAAACCAACATTATGAACCATTTCTCATGAGGTTTTTCTTGCTCAATCCATAAGAATATGACTTCTTGGACCAAAATTATTTTCTTGCAAAGGGTCATTAGGTATCTTTCCCACATTTATCAAGATCCATTTAAGAGACTTCGTTACTTGGTTGTCGCATAGATGTCCTTGCCACATGATAGGTAAAGATAAAAGTTACATGCACTCACCTATTTGATCACATGAGCTACCTTTGCTACATACATAACAAAAGCGACCATAAGAACCAGAACCCATAAGATTCTGACATTTAGGGGGTGTTTGAGAGTGCTTATCTAAAACAACTTATTACTTTTGGTAGAAGTGGTTATCAACTTATATGGTGTGAGAAAGGAGTTTCTTTAAAAGTGTTTGGCTTAGCTTATTGCTGTACCAGAAAGTTATAAGTTGATAAGTTATTTTATAGTGTTCGACAAATTTAACTTATTTGTGTAAAATGACAAAAAATGACATTCATTAAATGAAAGGGAATGAGTTGCTTCAATAAAAACAAGAGTATAGTTGTAATTTGGTTTCATAAGTTGAAAAGGAGTTTTCAAAAGTTAGAAGGGATTGACTTATGAAAAATGACTTATTAGCTTCTCTAGGATGAAATAAGGAGTTTTCCAAACTACCTATCCAAACACTTAAAAATGACTTATTTCCTTCCCCAAGATGAAATAAGTTATAAGCAACTCCAAATAAGCACTCCCAAACACTCTCTTAGAATTAAACTAAACTTTTACAACGTTTAGAACATACCTTCCCAAGAATATGTATAGTGTGCATGGTAGCATAACATAGCTGTAACATACAACTAAACTAAAACTCATCAACTCGTAAATTGCAGTGACCTAGGCACGTACTTGGAAACCTACTGTGAACTTATTCAACCTCTCGACATCAATCATCCAGGTAAGAACTATGAACTATTTGTCTTCTTTCATACATTAGGCTGTCCCATCTGCATAAGTCGTAACAATTTCATATCCATCTTACAAAAGTTGAGGCCTAGATAAAAAAAACCAGGCCTCGGAAATTGAGGCTCAAATTCTCTCAGCCCCTTGTGTTTGATTGGAAACACATAATGCACTTGCATTTAAAGGTCAAGGCTAACAAAAAGCACAGGACACAAGAATTAAAAACTATACAGTTTGTGATCATTCATGCAGGGTTGTCATTTCATCAACTGTTTCTGAAACCAACTAAACCAATTTTAAACCATTATACTGAAAATCATGCATATACAAAAAGACCAATCATGACAACGTTTTTGCTCCTTATAGACAAACAGAATATGATGTCTAACTACTTAGTTTTTCTTTTTGTTCCTTAAAAGTTTTCAAAGTATGTCTTAGTTTCTAAGTTTAACTTTTTAATAGTATATTGTACTCTGTGAATGTTTCAAAATTGTTTACAGTTTACACCCTACCAATTTTACTGCAATGTCAAGAAAATGGTCAAAAAAAAGGTAAGAACCAATTGCTTCATAAACAGACATCACGTTCCTTGAGGCAAAAACATAACGAAGTCCTATAAGAACTGCTTCGGAGAACAACAAATTCCTTCCAAAACTTCCGTGCATATATATACACACTTCAAGCAATTATTAGTTTGTATACATGTAGCTAACTAGCTAAATTGGTTGATTAGGAGGGACTTCATTGGGAATCTGTGAGTAAATATGTGTCACTAGTGATAAAGTGATTATCATCCCAATGACTATAAATAGCATGAGAGGGTTCCTAATATCCTTCATATAAGCACCTAAACTAATAAGCCAACCAAGTAACTTTGTGAAAACAATTTCAGAAGCAACTAGAAACATCAAATAGACAATGCAAGCTTGCAATACCTGAAATGAGCTACAGCACAAAGAAAAGATAAGCAGAATGTAACGTCATGTTAAGGATATATCAGAAGGAAATGAAATCATTAGGTGGAAGAATGACGAAGAGTATAGACACAGATTTTAGTAAAAACGTCTGTCATATTGTCATATGTGTATAAGCACAAAACAGCCAAAGAAAGTTCAGAGTATGAGCATCTGTAAGCCGTAAGCTACTCATACAGCTTGCACAGTCGCAATTAGGAGTCACCTTGATGTAGATATTCTCTGCAGCCTTCTCCTCTTCACCAAGTACTTTGCCACCAGATGAGAACCTGCGAGATACATATCTAAACACCTGTCTTGTCGCCATGGTAAGGTATCTTCAATCGCTATCACTTCAAAAACAAGAAATAAAAAGCAAAACCCACCATAAGTTTGAATGATAAATCTTTTCCTCAAGCAAGACTGATTTGATATAGCAGCTAGTTAATTTGATTTGATATAGCAGCTAGTTAATTCAGTAACGATGTACTGCTTATTTATCAACCGTCAATGCTTGTAGGGTACATCTTTGCATTGACATAGCTGATGCATGCCTTGATTATGTAAACCAGATTCGGGAAGTTACTCTACCGAGAACTATTAGATTCCACACTTATCGACACATGGTCATAAACTTATGTAAGATAACTCTCCACAAATGTCATACCAGATACTAATAATAACTTAACGAAAATTTGGACCAAGAGGAAGCACTACCAATTACCAAACCCTATCTGCGATTTTGCCTAGTTCACAATGAATCATGTTTATGTGTGTTTCTAAGTTGGACATGTGAAACTCATCAATGCATTCAACATCTTCAGATAATTGACTTGTAATCAACATTCTATCAAAATCAATTTTGAAAATTGAGCTCCAATTTTGACAAAGAAACCATTAAACTAACATCCTCCTAAGTCCTAATCACACTATGTATCTGAAAATGTAAAAACTATTCACACACACACATGTGTATATATGTATCAAACATGAACAAATGTTTGGTGAGTCCATCGGAGATCAATTTGAAGAAATAATAACAATAATAATAATAAACAGGCTAATGATTTGTAATGAGACTGTAGAAACTAAAATGTAGAAGAACCTGAGTATAAATTGTTGATCTAAGAATGAATCTGCATCGAGTAAGTAGATTTGCAGGAAAAAATAAGATGATAAAGGAGAAGATGCTTACAGGAGATAGATCGAAGGTCGTGGAGAAAGGTTTTGGGTTTAAAATTGGTCGGCTGGGAATTTGGAGCAGGAAGAAAAGCGTATTGTAGCCTTCGCTCTCTCAAGAAGTCTCAACCATGAAAGAGAAACCGAGCCTCATAAAATTCATCCATTTGGGCTTGTGGCCCAAATATAACCGGCCCGGTCGGTTAACCGATATCCGGCCCGGTTGGCAACCGGTTATAACCGGCCCGGCTCACTAACGGTCAAGCAACCAGTCAACACCCCCGGTTAAGGTTTTTGTCCACTTTCGCATATTCAAACCCTCCCAGCCTCCTCCCAACCCCACTGGCACATCAACCGGTTATAACCGTAACCGACCCATTTTAAAAAACTAACCGTTTTATAGACGTTACATAGCCGTTAGAGAGTCGTTAGAATCGATTTTTGACCGTTTTTTTTATTGCTCATTTACCCCTAAAATAACCTATAAATAAGGTAGATAATTTTTGGATTGAATACCAAGTTACCGAGTTATGAAAAAACGAAAAAGAAAAAAAAACAATTCAATTGAAATTCCAAACTCTAAACCGTATATGTGCGCCCGACCCATCCGACGTGGACTAGTCAACAGAAATCCGACGTGGCATAACCTGATTCGCTCAAGGTACGTGGAAAGTCAAACCCCCAAACTTTCTAACAAGCGCCGGAGATAGAGACAACCACCTCCGTAATCATACACCCTCCGCCATCTTCTCCGCCCCAATCGGAAACATCAACCAAAAAGCCCCCAAAGATTTTTCCTAATAATGGCGCTGCGTGCGACGGTGGTTAGGTTTCCGTCGGATCCGGACGCCCAGGAATCGTCGGGCCTGCCGTGGGGAGTCACGGTCACGCCCTTCGCATCCAAGGACGAGAACGGCAACTCGCCGGTGTACGGATCGGGAGGGGATCTGATCCCTAGGTGCGAGAATTGCTGGGCCTACTACAACACCTACTGTGACCAGGATCAGTGGGCGTGGACTTGCTCCCTCTGTGGAACCCTAAATGGCCTCTCCTCTGAGACAATTGCTCGTTACTCGCTTCCCGAATCCGCCCCTGAGAACATGTCTTCCTTCGTCGACCTCGAATTGCCTCGTAAATCTTCACGAATTCTCTGTTAATTTGATCATTTCTATACAAAATGTACTTGTATTCATATTATCAATCGTATCCAGTTACCTTATGCATTCTTCTGTTTAACTATGCCTCACGGAATTAGAATTGAGAAGTTGTACTGAAATTGAACCGGTTAAGCTTCAATTACGAATTCAGACCTGAAAATTCGTGCATCTAAATCCTATATGAGAGAAGTGGAGGATGGATAGTTATCAATCATATCCAGTTACCTTATGCATTGTTCAATTTAATTATGCCTCGCGGAATTAGAATTAAGAAGTTCTGCTGAAAGTAAACCGGTTAAGCTTCAATTAGGAATTTAGACCTGAAAATTCGTGCTCCTAAATCATGTATGAGAGAAGTGGAGGATGGATGGTTATAGGTCAATTCAATTTTCTTACATGTCAATGCAAATGTCGACTAATACAAGAATTGAGAAATGCTTTTTGGTTATTGCGCCTCAAGAGGCTTAAAGCTGTTAATCTGAAGTTATTGAGTGTGTTCTAGTTGTAGATTTCAATATTCATGTGTAATACTCACTGCCATGTCAATGTAGCTGACTATCATTTAACGTTTTTTGTTCCGAAACTATTAAGTCTTTTGATTATAGATTTCAATGTTCATGATTAAATACCCGTTTCTTTATGTGTTGTAGTGGAAGGTTCGGAGGAGGATATGCAAGCCAGGCCTGTTTATGTTGCTGCTATTGATTTGGCATGTAAGATTTGATTGTAAACTTATTAGTTTATTTGGATTGTTATCAAATGTACATGTTTTAAGCATTGGCATAGAAGACGATATGCATCACTGAACAAGTATCGTTAATTACATGGAATGGTTATCCTTATTTGTTTCTGATAGTTTTTCATGAATTGCTAATGATTAAGGTGCCTTACAAGAGATACCCGATTTTACCAAGTTGTGATAGACTTTACTTGCTAAAGCAGTAACTCTATGTAGTCTCAGTTCAAAATTTCGAACAGTCTTGTTTGACATGCTAAGCCTGTCATCTGCTTGCTTTCTGTATCATTTTCTTCTGATATGAAACACCAAGGTGTATAATTAATTCTTCTACCGATTATCATTGCTGATGCAATATGAATCACCTGTCTTTCTGGTATGGAAGTTCTATTTATAACCACGAACGGTCTTTTAGAAGACTCTTTTGATCATCACAATTTACTGCGATCACCTTCTCTCTTAAATTCTTAATTAAAACTTATGTCCAACTAGCTAGTAGTGTCTTTGATTAATGGTGACCATTTTATTTATATTTATAAACAAGTGAACAGCCATAAAAGGTATCGTTTTGATACTCAGTTGCATGTGTAAAATGTGGAGCACAACCACTTACTTCTGTCCTGCTTCATGATGGTAGCCCTAGATGTGTAGTCATTCCTTCTCATTCTGAGTTATAATTGATAAAACGGTAAAAGTGGATATGTATGTTGGAGATGATGATGCTAGAAATTGAAGTAGCTGTGTGGTAAAAAACTAGTTCATACCAACTTCTGCAAGGATGTAATCACTAATCAGTATTCACTTACTCTTTCCAGCCTCAGAAGAGTTTTTAGAACTTACGAAAAGTGCTTTGTTAGCTGCTTTGGAAGGTTGGTAATTCTATTTTTATCATCAAGACTGTTCATGCGTACGTGCTTCGATGAGTTTCCAATGCTAAGTTGTAATTTCATTATAGCTCTTGCACCGGGGTCTCTTTTTGGGCTTGCTACATTCAGCCACAAATTAGGTCTGTATGATGTGCAAGGACCTATTCCGGTGGTGAAAAATGTTTTTCTACCCTCAGACTCTGATGGAACCCTACCGATTGAGCTTGAAGATGCCATGCCGTTGTTTTCTTTTTTGGCTCCGGTAAGTTTAATGCTAAATCTTACTCCAGCCTTCCTATATCTTTTTGTGCCTTTGAATGATCCATTTGCATAAGCCAAGCATCAGATTGTAAATTCCCATTATCTTTGCTACAGGTAGAAACATGCAAGGACCGTATTGCATCTGCACTTGAAACTTTAAGACCAACGTCGTCCTGGGACAGTACAGGTTCTCCACAAGGATTAGATAGAATTTTGCTGGGGGGTCGAGGTTTTGGGCTGGCAATGGAAACACTTATCTCATATCTTGGATCTGAACATGGCAACACTTTTGCATTAGGTTTGGTGACTTCCATGGATTTGATTCTGGATTGCTTATCTCTACTAGCTGCAGAAACATAAATATATCTTGATGGAAGTTATAAAGTTTTTCCCTTCTAAAATGAAATCATGTGCAGCCAGAATATTTGCTTTTCTGTCTGGACCTCCTGATTATGGACCTGGCCAACTGGACACAAGAAGATATGGCGAGCAATATGCTAGTAAAGGAGAGGATGCCGAGCTTGCTTTACTTCCTGAGCAGACACCATTTTACAAAGATTTGGTACTAATCTGAATTTTACTAACAGACTTTTGTTCTTAAAGTGAAATGTGCTTGAGAAATGTGCGTATTCACATATATATTTTACAGGCCGCTGTTGCTGTTCAAGCAGGTGTTTGCATAGACATACTTGCTGTCACAAACGAGTACACAGATTTGGCGTCTTTGAAGTATCTTAGTATTGATAGTGGAGGCTCACTGTTTCTATACCCAAGTACTGATGATTCAACACTTCCTCAGGACATGTAAGTATTGGATACCTGAAATAAGTATTGAACTTCAGTATGGATCAGTAAAGAAGTTTTCATGTCTTTGTGGTAGTCCATATAGGCACTATATTATAGGTGCATCTAATCTCATTTAGGTAAATCCTAAAGAATGACATCTCAAGTTATATGTTTAGCTTATTCAAGGCAAATCACTTCTTTTTCAGGTATCGGATGTTAAGTCGTCCATACGCCTTTAATTGTATCATGCGGTTGAGGACATCATCTGAATTCAAACCTGGGAATTCGGTGAGTGATTGTTCATTCTATTGCATAACTTTCATCTTGTTCTGCTTTAATTATGCTTCTAATACGCACATTATTTGTCTGCAGTATGGTCATTTCTTCCCTGATCCACAGTACGAAAATGTGCAACATGTTATTTGTTGTGATTCATTTGCTACATATGCTTATGACTTTGATTTTGCAAATAATTATGGGTTTTCCAGGTAACACTTCATATTCCATATTGTCCTTCTAGTTTCACATTTTGTTCTTACCTGGTGGAATGAGGTGTTTTGTCTAGTAGCTTCCACTGTACAACTTAGATAAGCATGCCTAGCAGACTTGCAGTTTTGTAATCTCAAATGGCAATGTTCTGTGATGTGGTTGCAGCTGTCTTGAGAAAATTTAAACCCTGATTTATTGGATCATTTTATGCTGCAGACACACTTCTGAGCTCCCAATGCTACAGTTGGCTTTCCAGTACACTGTTGTTGTGCCCCCACAGGAGTTTCCAACTCCAGGCTCAGGCTTGACGAGTAGGTATGTGTGTTTGAGCCATGTTTTTCTATGTTTCACCCTGTAAGTAATAAGTTGATGTAGCTAATAACTCTTGAACTTTTCAATGGACAAATTCAATTAATTTGATTATGATAGCTGTTGCTACTTGCCAGCCAATCAAGATTTAAGCCTGAGCTGTGTGTGTATTTAAGTTCTTTTTTCTCACTAAATACTATGTTTTCTACTACCATTTTGCTTAGATCAATGTAATGTAATTACACAGATCGCAGTATACCATTAAAAGGCGCCTTAGAATCCGCACTATGCAGTTCGAGGTTGCTCGTAACATCAATGAGTTATATGATAGTGTCGAGCATGAAGTTGTTCTTTCAATACTTGTTCACAAGGTAACGTGTTCTTTGCAACCACCTTCATATTTGTCAATCTTTTCTCGATCATTCTGACTTTTCCAAATATAGTTGTACCTAATTCAATGACCCTTATGACCCTGTTGTTTGATGCTATGAGGTGCGGGGTGACAGCAAAACACTGACATGTTTTCAGGGGAACCATGTCAGCTTGTATTCCTGGTTGCTTTCTTAATTATATTACATATCACATATGGCCAACTGCTATCAACATTTAGCGATCAATACATTTTGATGCGAAAGTTGGCATGTTATCATCCCTAGCTCTAACATGCCCTCCCCTTACAGGTCATACTAGCCTCGCTTAGTGAAGGAGTTCGAGAAGGCAGGATGTTACTACATGATTGGCTTGTAATCCTTGCAGCTCAGTATAATGATGCCTGCAAGAATGTTGCCAACGGGTATGGGAGCTCAACGGGCTCACTTATCGATGTCACATTCTCTCAATGTCCCCAATTACAGCCTTTACCTCGCCTAGTCTTTGCTTTGCTTCGGAATCCTCTTTTGCGTTTCCATGAAGAAGGCATTCACCCAGATTACCGGATATACCTTCAATGCCTGTTCAGGTATGTCATGTAATTTGCAGTTAACAGTTTTATGTGAGGATCAGAGTGAAGTTAAAGAAGCTATTATTTTATGGATGTTTATTAATCATCAAGATGGTGCTTTACTGGATCTCTTATTGGTCCTTTCTTTATATGAGGAGTTATCCTACCGGAAAATAGGTACATTAATAAGGAGACATCAAAAATGATTGCTGAGAGAAGCGTATATAATTATCTTTATGTTGTAGCTTAAAGTTTGGAAAATTTTACGATGACCACGAAAAGAACATCATCTAACATGTAGACAAATTCAAATTTCTAAGTGAACACGTAACTTTATACTACCACAAAATTTATTATGAAAATGCAACAATATTATATACAAGTCTATGGCTGGGAATCCAAGGGAACATTGTTCAAGACTTCAAGTAACATATATATTGGTAATTATGAAAAAAGCTGGAAGCGTGACATAAACGATAAAGATGCCTCAAACATTCATTGCTGACAAACTTTGGTCTACGTAGAACTGTCATTAGCTATGGTTTAGATATTCATGTGCATAACTCGAGTCGAATTTGCTTCTTCTGGTCAGCTCATATTAGCCTGTGCTTAAACAAGTACGAATTGGAATGTACCACCCAAAAGTGTGTTTTTATCCAGGAATCTTGATTTTCTTGTATATGCTTTCTTCACAACAGCATGACACTTCTATTGCTTTCCCATATCTCTGTTTTCATGATTTGGACTGCTCTCATTTTGCTTTCCTGCTGTAAATTCTGTTTGCTCCTTCTATTCAGAACCCCCTCAGTTACTGTTTGCTACATCATTGCCTATTAACTAGATAGATTTACCATCAAACAAATTAAAAGATTTGGATGTGAGAGATATGTCAAACTTAACTATCACTTTAGCGGTCATTGAGGACAGTCAATATAGAGCGTTGTTGCATGTATGTGAGATTGAGTTGTTGACCTAATACATTTATATTCAATAATTTGATATTTAATTGATGCTTCATATGGGCACTTCATGTCTTGTTAACGTATAGATTCTCTGCTGAGTGAGACTTCTAAAGTGATAATTTACTTCAGTGTTCCAATCACGCTATCTCTGGAATCATATTATTTACTTGCCACTTGTTGATTATATCCCCATTTGAAGCTAATTACTTGATCTTCATTTGAAACTTTTGATGCAGTGGTCTTGAACCAAGCTCTCTTCACCGTGCAATATATCCTCTATTGACGTCATACGCAACTCCTGACAAACTAGCATATCCTCGTCATTCGTTGAGCCGTGCTGCATTGCTGACAAGTGAAAGTCCCATATTTTTCCTTGATGCATTCACAACCCTTATTGTATTTTATTCCTCTACCGCCGACCCTACACTTCCTTATCCTCCACCACATGACTGTAAGTTGCTGACTTTTTTCTTTTGGGAAAACTTCTTGAGAATGATTTTTCTGCAATCGAAAAAAACTTATTCTTTACATTTTAGGTTTATTGAGAACAACAATTAACAAAGTGAAGCAAGAGAGAAGCATGACTCCTAGACTGATGTTTATACGAGGGGGCCAAGACGATCCCACCCCGTTTGAGAACTATCTAATTGAAGAACAGGATGTCGATGGAAGTGGGTTCGCAAGCGTTATGGGGTTTGTTTCTTTTCTCGAGGAGATCAGCCAGAGCGTGCTAGAATATATGAAATAGAAGATCTATTGTACATATTGCTCTCGCCACATGGCAACGGTTTCACCAAGCTAAATGAGGAACAAGATCCGTAGGCAGTTGTTGCGAAATGAATCATACAGAGAGTTCATCATTTTTGCAGGTACATTTATTCAGACAAAGCTTTGTGTAATAAGGGCCCATTTAACAACTGCCCTGTCTTGTACTTAGTACTTAGAGATCAGAATTGAAGTTATACAGATTGTTTTTGGGAAGAGGTAACCTGGGTTTCTGTTATATACATTCATTTGCAAAGGAACCTTGTTAGATCAGAATAGTAACATGTTTTTTTGTTCTTTGGCAATCATTTTTTCTGCCATCACTATGGACTAGGTTTCTTGAACTTGAATTTTGAGTTCTTTTAGAAGCTTCTAGATCCCTGATGGAAAAAGGGAGAAAAAACCCTCCTGATCTTTGTCGTGCGAGTGCTTTTGAGGTCGTTTTGGCATCAGGTTGTATTCGATCTGTATTCGTCACACAATTCATTATTAGGCATTCATTTCGGTGAGGCTCTAGAACCTTCTAGGTAGATCGAGTTCCCAGAGGGAAATTGGAAGATGTCTGGAGACTAAAGCGAAGTTCGTTATCTATGAGGTTATCCTGCTTAGCCACAAAGCTCTTAATTTTCCTAGGATAAATATATGGTAGTAATAAAATCAACTTGCGATCTAAGGGGCTGTTCACTTAAAACTTAACACCTCTTATCGGGTGTAAATGAACACTTATGGCCTCAAATTAGGTAAAAGATGCTTACTGAACGAGAATCTTACCCGATAAATAAGAGTGATGACTCTTGCATAGAAGGTCTTTATTTACACATTTCTTTTAGCCTTCCTAATGCTGTCATGTGTCTATGGTGCATTATTGCTTAGTCGATATCGACAACATCATTGTATGCCTTCAAAGGGTGTAATCTTTATAGCCAAGTGTAACCGGATTGTTGATGTGACATATTTTATCTTTTTAAGTTGTTTTTCTTGTCAGAAAAAAAAGAAAGTTTGTTTTTCTTTAAATTCGTAAGAGTTTTTTTAAGTCGGTCACATTTGCCTTCTTTAATACTAGTTTCATATGACTATTTTTGTATTTAGTTTTACCCTTTTCAACATTGTGCATTCTAATCAAGTTTCTTTGATAATCGATACTCGTTAGAAGATTAAAGAAAGCAGGAAAGTAACCTGACTAAACCCTAAAAAACTTAACCGTCTTAACTTGAAGTATTTGATAACATGATTTTAGTAAATTTGATTAAAAGCAATGATTCAACAATGTGATCATCCAACAAGATACAAGATGTTATGGAGATCCCATTTTACGTATAAAACACTGCTTGATCTTGGCTTCTCTGAATTTAACTTTTACGAAAATATAAAATTTGTTTTAAGCGTCCAAATTTTGGAAAATACTAGTCAAATATAATACGGTTTATATTTGATTGTGATAAAAATGCAATATTTTATTACTGGCTTTGAATGATATTTTATAGGCTTACTTGTTTGTGCACAAGTGACAAGTAACAAGTGACAAAAAGAGATCTTAGTAACTTCAATCTTGATTCATTTTAAGTTTTTAACTATATTTAAAAATTACATTAAATATATAAAATAACATTTAAATATTCATATGAAACAAAATGTTCCAAGTCAAAATCAATTTTCTTTATCAAAATATTAGTAGTCTAGTGGTCGGTAACATTCTTGGGAGGTATAATGTATGACAGTCCTGTCTATCCAGGTTTGATTTATGGGGTGAACATGTGGCGATACCCTAACCAGGGATCGGCTTTCAGGTTGGTTCATTGTTGCCGAGGATTAATTGGGTGTCGGTATAAATCCTGGATATCTCGTCGACTTATCTGCCGTTAAAAGAAAAAGAAAATCAATTTTCTTTTTTTAAGGAAGTGGCTGAATAGCTGATGGTGGTCATTAAGCAACGAGATGATATGTCCCAGAAGGATCCAAACCGAGTGCTGTTCCGCGTGATTCATCCGAGTTAACTCGGTACCTTCCTTCTTCTTCTTCTTCTTCCTCCTAATTTCTTCAAAACCGCCATTGATTTCACCAAACAAACATATAATTTCAAACCCTAGAATCCCCAATCTCAAAAATTAGAAAGCCATGTCGTACCCCCATTACTCTACAGGATACAACACCTCTCCTTCTGCACCTCCCATGCCCAAACCCCAATCCCAATCCCAATCTTCCCAACCTGGCGTAGCCTACCCCTACCAGCCTCCACCGCCATCTCAACAACCTAATTACGGCTACAATTACGGGCAGCCTCCGAACGCGATCACGGCCGGTGGTGGCTATGGTGGTGGTGGCCCGTATGGCTACCCGCCGCAGACGACGACGCCGTCGTTTCCGCCGGGTACTCACCCGGAAGTCATTCGGAGCTTCCAGATGGTGGATATGGATCGGAGCGGGTTCATAGATGCCAAGGAATTGCAGCAGGCTCTGTCTTCGGGTTACCAGAGATTTAGCCTTCGGACTATCCGGTTGCTTATGTTCCTCTTTAGGAACCCTAACGATGATCTCCGAATTGGTTTGTTTTTTGTTTCATGATTTCTGATCCTTGATCTGATTTTTATATCTATATTTTGCATTTTGAATCCAGCTGATTAGGTCAAATTTTTGATTAATTGTTGCTTGAATTTCTGATTACCAGACATGAATTAGGTACACGTTTGGATTAAACCATGTATGTGTTTTGGTTGTCTGTTTGAGGGAGGGAATGGGGCATTTATGGTATTAATTTGTTTTAGGACAAAAGAGGGGTTGTGGCTTATTCCATATAGCCATTTTTTTGCTTAATGGCTTAACGATTAAGCCATAAAAAAACACTCCTGTATGGCTAGGGGACTAGACTGCTGACTGCACAAACCATTAAGCTCGTTAAGCTGTAAGTAAACAACCCCTTGTTCGTTGTTTGGAAATGGCTTAATCACTCATATGCTGGCTTATTCGCTAAGCCCATGAGGGTGAGCTTAATCCATTCAGCTAGCATATCCCACATCCTACCAAACAGCCAAGTCTCATTGAACATTAAACATCCAAAAAAACAACACACAACTTGATCCATACAAAGCTTAACGGGAAAAAATACAAACAAACAGCCTAGTCCCATTGAACATGAACTCTTATCTTTTTATGTAATACCATGTCATCTTGTGGATTTGGATAATTTCATTTAACTAGTTAAATCTCAAATTGGTGTTTGCCTTGATGTTGATTTTTCATATTTATTTGCTTTTGTTGTTTCTCAGGTCCTAAAGAATTCGCAGAGTTATGGAGTTGTCTTGGCCATTGGCGGGTGAGTGACCGGTTGGATTTCCTTATTGCATGTATATTTGGTTGGCCGGGTTGGGCTTGTTGAATAAGCCGTAACATGATCAGGATATCCTAAGGATCTGATTCTAGGTTTGCTCGGTGAATTAAATATCTGGTTGTCGCGTTTCTTGATTATTTTCTTTTTGTGGTGGTTAGGCTATCTTCGAGAGATTTGATAGGGACCGAAGTGGAAAGATTGATGCAGCCGAACTAAGAGATGCATTATACAGTCTCGGATACGCAGTTCCACCGACTGTCCTACAACTTTTGATTTCAAAATACGATGAGCAACGTGGCCAGAAAGTCGAGCTATCCTTTGACAGTTTCGTCGAGTAAGGCTAAACTTACCATTTCTCTTGATCATAACATTCAAAATTTCAAATCGTAGCTTTGATTCTTTTCTCAAATCTTATTGATTTACTGAATTTTTCAACTTCCAGGTGTGGAATGATTGTGAAGGTATCTTGTTTTTCCTTTTAAATGATAAAATATGCTTAATACCCTTTCTTGTGGCTGAATAAACCTTTGATTTGTGTGTGTTTATGAAGGTTTTGATATTTGGTGCAGGGTTTGACAGAGAAGTTTAAGGAGAAGGATACAAGGTATAGTGGTTCAGCCACTCTTTCATATGAGACCTTTATGACCATGGTAATACCCTTTCTTGTGGCTGAATAAACCTTTGATTCATTTTAACATGTAAAAAGAATTTAAACCCTGCTTTCGAGTGAGTGAGAGATATATATCAGGAGGTTGGTTTGGTTAGTTTAGGAGTTTCTGTTCTCTACAGCCTAAGGGCAAACTTGACTTTTTGTATGTTATTGTTTTCCTATGTTGGGTATAACTTGTTTTGTTTTTAACTTTGATTGTATTTGTTGTACTTTAGACATACAAAAATAAAGGGGTAATTTATTTTATATATGTATATATATATATACATACATGTGAAGGGTCGGGTTCCGGTGAGAAGTTGATGTTAGCATGAGTTGAGAAGTGGTTATCATCCGTTGGACGCACATTGGGAGGATGGGATGCACCGGATTAATTCCATTCTAAAACACGATCCATGGTTCGTGGAGTTCAAATGAATTTGATGGAATTAGAATTGGAATGACAAATTCGTTAGTGATATTTGGTTCGAAGAATGAACTTGAAGGAATTCTTTGACTTCCACGATTTAAGGAATTCATCATTCTTTGGCTTAAATGAAACAATTGAATTCCTATCAACCAAACTCGTGGCCGTTTTTCATCAAATTACATTCCAGTTCCTTCAAAGTCAAATTTCTTCGATTGATTCTAATTCCATCAATTCCATTCTATAAACCAAATGCTCCCTAAAAGTTATCAATAGTTCATTTGTTAAGCTTAACTCCTCACACAATCTTTTGCCATGCATGTAAATACACACATATCTGCATATGTAAACAAAAGGTTATTACCCAAAATGTCCGAAATACATAAAGAAGGTAAGGACGTGACCCTTTTTTTCCCGTATTTGCGAAAATGACTTACTAAATCTCAAAGGTCTCGTTTGGTTTGTAAGATTGGAATGGAATTTCGTTCGAATTCAGGTTTTGTTTGAAAGATTTTCTGTCGGAACTAGAATCCACAAGGCACAAACATGTTTTCTTTTTGATATTTTGGGAGAAATTATAAGATTTGTATATAATAATGTTTATAAATATATCCAACATATGTATATTATAACAATCAATTAACAAAAAAAAAAGATGATTTAAGTTTGTTATAATTTGTTTTTATAAGTTATTTATAAAAAAAATGAAACTCAATTAGACAGAACGTCTCTTAAAATTGATGTCGACAATCGGTCTCGTTTTTTTGGCAGAAGCACTCACAACTATATACAGCACCGCTGTTTTGTGAATGGCAAATTCTTTTAACGACTTAGCCAGTTATTTTGCCTTCTCAAAGGACTACTCGTTGCCTTTTCAGGAAGCTATAAGCATTTCATCGAAACACTTCAAAACAACTTATTACTTTTTTAGAAAGCTAATAAATTATAAACAACTTCGAATAGACACTTCCAAACCCCCCCCCCTTAAATATGACAAAACTTGATTATTTTTTAGCTTTGTTTTATGTATTTTGGAATATACCTTAAGATTGTTTAAGGATTGATTAACATAATATTAATTAAATATAAATAAATGGTGAAGAAATGACACATAGATACACATGCTTACCATTCACTTTTCTTCAGACCCTCACATGATCGGATCTCCACGGGACCCGCATGCTTAGATCCGGATCATCAATTATTTTTTTAAAACGTTTAATTTCAATTATTTTTCGCACTTGATATTGGATTGATCTTATGCATATTATCTTGGTGTATCTAGTTCTGATATGCATTCAACGGTTGATAACCACTTATCACATTTTCCACGTTAACTCAACTTCTCACCAGAACCTGATGCTCGAATGATATATATATATATATATATATATA
>LUCG01156079.1:0-11863 GCA_001633085.1 Carthamus tinctorius
AATCGCAAGCAATAGGTTCCGCATCCGAGTCAACATCATTCAATTCATTCATTTCTTCGTTTATGTTAGCTTCCCAATCATCCCCTTCATCCTCTTCATCCCCAACGTTACCATCATCATCATCATCCCTATAGCGCTCCCTTTTGCTTCTTGTAGTTGGCCCAACTTGTTCATTACCTCCCATTGCTTCTCGTACATCCGACCAAAGAAGTCCATCTTCTGCATCGACAAACTCTTGCAACTCAACATCCGTTGGAATCACCCAATCATCATTTTCTTCCACATCTCTCAAGAAAATAGGAGGCTGGTGTGTGGAATAAGAAGACGTATGGAAGAGGTAGTGAACTGAAGCTGGAAGCGAAGAAGACGTGCAGTGAACTGATGAAGGAGGCTGGTGTGTGAAATAAGAAGTCGTATGGAATTATTGAGATAAAAAAGGTAAAACCTACTTTATTTAAGTCTGGTCCAAATAAGAAATAAGAAGAAAAGCCCAAAAAAGAAATAAGAAAAGCCCAAAAAAAGAAAATAGGTAAACATCATATTTTAAAAAGGTCCACCGAGATTCAACCGAGATATCAGACCGAGAAAGTAGTCAAATCTCGGCGCTATTTCGGCATTTCTCGCCGCAAAAAGCGTTTTCGCGATTCTGACCGAGAAATGGTGACCGAGATTTGTTTTTGGTCCGCGAACCGAGATTTCGGCGAGATCTTGGCGAGATCTCGCCGCAATTAACTGCATAGGCTATGGCATGGATTTTATGAGACCACAGAATTTACAATTCTATTTTGGTGCTTGTCTTTTCTATTACACATTACTCATGACCATATAAATCTTCTGAAATAAGGATGTGGGTTGTTTTCTTACCTTGTGAATTTATCAAACCAATCACTTCGTTTTATGGCCACTAAATTGTGTTGTATTAAAGCATTTGTGTAACAGCTTATCTAGTAAGTGTATTATTATCTATGTTGTATTTCTTCCATCTTGTATATTTATACTTCTTTCTAATAATCATTACATTTTCGTTCCAAAGAAAGAGAACCTGAAAAGCTTTAACTTTGCTATTTTTGTGCAGGATAATCACCATACATATATATTATGACAATTTGGTTACTGGTGAAAATTTATATAGCAAGCTTTCTCTTGTTGACTTGGCTGGAAGTGAAAGCCTAGGTCTGGAAGATAATAATGGGGAGCAGACAACAGACATGCTACATGTGATGAAATCACTATCAGCGTATGTAATTTCTCTATGTAGTTAAGTTTGAAAATCATGTATCACTCTTCTTGTCCGAGGTAGTATGAATTCCAGTAATGTATTCTTTTAGCTAGTAGTAACTCCAGATTGTTGTGGGTAGCAATTTTTTTTATATGATTACTTGATTACTGAATCATGAATAGAACTGATGAACAACAATAAAAAACTGTGGGTGTATTCAAATTTGAAGTACAACGTCTTGCACTTGGGAGAAGCTGTGGACTTGTAACCAATATACCTCCCGAGTGTTTGCTTGCTGAATGAATAAACGTTAGATGAATGGAAGTTTGAGATATTGGTTAAATTACTTCTTGTACCAGTCAGTCTTACTTTCTATCTATGTCTGTGTAGGTTGGGAGATGTATTAGCTTCATTGACATCGAAGAAAGAAGCTGTTCCTTATGAGAACTCGATGCTTACAAAAGCACTTGCTGATTCACTTGGTATTCATGAAAAACTTACATGTCTTTTATACTTGATAAGATTTGTTTTTCTCAAGTTTGTTGGTTTGCTTCTTGAGCATGTGTTTTTCTTAAATTATGAGGGAAATTGTTATTGCTCAACGTAGTTTCATGGTGTAGGCCATGGATGGGACTTGAATAGGTTATTTTTGACAGTTTCCAATGATGTGCAAATTTTGTGGTAGACAAAGGCTCAACATCTCTCCGAACATTAATATCGTTGCACCCTAACAATCATGTGTTGGTATATTTGACTATCACATGTATATATAATATACTGATGTTCTTTTTGCAGTAGTGTGTCGATGCCAGTTCTTGTGAATGCTGAAGCAGTTTTACAGTGGAATTCTTAATAAAGAAACAAATAAACTTTCAAATAATATATGTGTGCTTTTCAAGTCATTTTCATGAATAAACTGGATCTGATTTCCTAATACCGACATGCTTTTCCTATCAATGGGATTTGTCCAACTATCAGCTATGATGCTGGCATATTCTCATTGGGATTATTTAAGACTACCCTGAATAGTGTCTTGCATGCTGCTATTGGATATTGTTGCCATCTTGTTAAGTTGTAGCAGGCTTCCATATTAAAACATTTTCTCTTTGTATCTGTCATTACAGGTGGAAGCTCAAAAACCCTGCTCATTGTAAACATATGTCCAGATGTTTCAAATTTGTCCGAGACATTGTCATCTCTGAATTTTTCTGCTAGAGCTCGAAATGCGGTACTTAGTCTTGGAAACCGGGATACCATTAAGAAGTGGAAAGATATTGTAAGTTGACAAAGCCTCTATCTATGTGGTCATTTGAATCCTGGAGTAGGTTTTACTCAACATTCTTTGCATTTAAGCAACTTCAAGCTTTCAAAATGAAACGTATTAGAGTTTCTGGTTATTGTTTAGACCCTTACATGCAACTTGCAAAGCACATAGAAGTTTCATGTTTATCCCTCTTCTCCTACCCCCAGCAACCACACTTAGTACTTGCCTGGTGAGAAGTTCTAGTTTACTTTACACACTATGCTTTTAACTTACCGTCAATTAGTAGAATCTACATATATATGTAGAAACTAATTTGCTTTTCTTTCTGTAGGCAAATGATGCTCGCAAGGAATTTTATGAGAAAGAAAAAGAAAGTTTTGATCTTAAGCAGGAAGTTGTGGGACTCAAACAAGCACTTAAAGGCGCAAATGATCAGTGTGTGCTACTATTCAATGAAGTTCAGAAGGCCTGGAAAGTCTCGTTCACGCTGCAGTCAGATTTAAAGGTTTACTTTTTGTTTGGTACACTTCGATCATATATTTTATTTAACTTTCAGAATGTGTTTCTTTTTCACATGAAGTTTTCTCATGCATACAGAAGGCTCAAGGTAGTTAATTCCTAGGATTGTGCAATTGAATCACTCGTTTCTCTTTTTCTATATTCAGTTTGCCTGAATTTTCTTGATGAAGAGAAGATGTACCTTGTTTCACAAAGGGGACCAGTTTGAAAGTGGTTTTCCTGGTTGGTTTTGTGATAATACCTCTGCTTCTTGAACATAAATCAAATTGACCTTACTACTTGTCCGGCCCAAGAAAGCATGTTATGAATGAAATTAAACTAGATAATTTCTCCAGTTATTTTTTTTCTCTTCATTAATGTCTGGTAAACATTGATCATTCATTATGCCCAAAAAGTTTTCTATTTGCTTAAAAGAGTACAATTTATTCAGTCTGGTGGCCCAGTAAGTAAATTGTGACAGCAGAACAATCTCTACATGACAACGTTACATGTTGCTGAGGTGCATTCATTATTTATTTGGTACAGTCAGAGAACATTATGCTTGCTGAAAAGCTGAAGATAGAGAAGGATCAGAATGTCGATCTGAGAGATCAAGTTACTCAACTACTGCAGGAAGTGCAAGCCCAGAAGTCGCAGTTACAGCAGCGTGATTCAACAATTGAGTCTTTACAGGTTAGTCATATGGTACTATGATTTATAGTTTCTAATGTGTTCCATATTTATACCATATTTGAAAAAACTCATTTTACTGTTGTTTCTATATATCAGAAGTTGATTTTTTACACAGTACCATAACTTCAGCATTGCCCCCTGTTTTGCTGAAAAGTTGTGTTTATCGGGGTTGTCCAAAGATTTGCTATATGGTTTGATTTTTGGACTGCTATATTTAGAATTATTTCATCATCAATTTCCATCCATTGTTGAAGACCTCTATATCGGCTAGATATTTCAAAACATTTGAAATTCATTGTTTTGCAACATCAAGTATAAATTTACTTTATACAAGCCATCCCATTACTGTGTCCCTTTCACATGCAAAAAAGATCGTGTTTCTAAAACTTTTTAGCTATAGGACTAGCGAAAATATAAAAAGAAAAAGAGATGGCTTTGAATATGATCAAGTGGCGTATGTTACAGTTACAGAAATCCTTAACAAGTAATGGAATATGTGATAAGTGCATGAAGAATGATCTTCAAGTGTCATACTGTCCAAATTTAGTATGCATCATCAAATAATTTTGCTATTCAACTTAACATAAGCATATTTCATCTGTTTATGAGCTTTTTGCAATCTTATGGTGCAGGCAAAGCTGCAAAGCGTCGAGGCAGAGCTATGTGCAGCCCTTCAGTCAAGTGAGAACAAGTCCAAAATCAACTCAGATTCAACAGGAGAAGGCATAGAGTCGGAGACTGTTACCAAAAAACTTGAAGAAGAACTCCTGAAACGTGATGCGCTGATTGAGGTATCTACTGTTGTGGTTAAGAAAAGACAAATAACGATGCACTATTTATCACACAAAGTAGTGGCTTTATGGAGTTTTCCGAGAAATTCTGTTGTAGTTCTCATTGAAAAACGGAGAATAAATATAGCTCGGAGGCCCAACTAGATTGCCATAAGTGATTTAGTAACATACAAGGAAACTTTCCAACTATACATATATCAATCAAGACTATTAGCAGCTATACAGATTTCCAAATCTGTTACAAAAGGAAAATATAATCCCATTATAATCAGGGATTATATTTTCTGTATATCAATTCCGTACTCCCCCTTAAGTTGGTGCATGTATATCATACATACCCAACTTGTCAATAAGATGATCAAATGTTGGTCTAAATAGCCTTTGGTAAAGATATATCATATATGCTATTTGCTCGTTGGATGGAATGAATGCAATGCAAATAGTCCCATTGTGTAGCTTTTCCTTTATGAAATGTCATTCCACTTGAATTTGTTTTGTCCAGGTGACTTTGTGGGTGTTTGTAACTTTAAAGCTTTAGAATGCCTTCGGTTCATTAAATATGAAGCATGCAAAAGAGCATATCCACAAAAAATATTTTGGTATTTTAGTGGAAAACCATTTTGTGGTGGAGTATATACACATGAACTTTGCTGAACTATGCCTTGAGCATCAAAAAAGTTCCCAAGAGTTTTAGTAAAATAATCCTTACCAGTTTCATTTCTAAGAATTTGAATTTTAGTACCAAACTGAGTTAGAATCATGTTACAGTATTTTTTAAAACATGCTCAACTTCATATTTTTCTGAGCAAGTAGACCCAACATACCCTTGACACCTAGTGACCTTAGAAGGGCCCCATATGTCACACTAAATCTGTAAAGGTAATAAACCATCTATTCCCATGACACCTAGTGACCTTAGAAGGGCCCCATATGTCACACTATGTGCCAAAGCAAAAGGCATAGATGGTTTATAAGGTTGTGGAATGTAGGTACTTCTGTGTAGTTTTGTTAACACACAAATCTCACATAGAAAAGATGAAGGATTTTTAGTACCAAGTAACACATGAAACAAACGTTTTAAATAAGAAAAACTTGGATGTCCTAATCTAACATGCCATAAATAAATTTTGTTACTCAAATCAGATGTGGTGTTGAGCAAGAAGTCTACTTGGTAGCCTTTTTTGAGTGTATTCCCTCATCTAGTAAGTAGAGTCCATCACACTCATCGGCACATCCAATCATCCTCCTGGAGTCCAGGTCTTGAAGAATGCAATTGGAAGGAGAGAACCAGGCACGACAATTGAGGCCGGCAACGAGTTTATGAATAGAGATGAGATTACAAGAGAGTTTCAGAACATGTAGGACGCTAGAAAGAATGAAGTTCGGTGATATGTTAATATCACCAATTATTGCCATTGTAGAAGAAGTGGCATTAGCAATTCACACCTTTCTATTTTCTACACAAGGCTCATAAGAAATGAAAAGATTTGAACAAGAATTGATGTGATGAGATGCCCATGAATCAATGATCCAGGCTGATATATTTTGTAAGCACATATGAGAAGATGAATGCATATTTTTTACCAGATTGCACATAGGCACAAGATGGGTCAGCAGAAAAAGGCATAAGTCTGGTTTAAGCATATTTAGGAGCTGCTCGGTCGGATCTTTTGTGAACTAAGACTGCCCTGGTTGGATTTGAGCGTTGTGGAATCGTTCCAGTTATGGTGTGTAAGGCTCTCTGATACTTGCTCTTCCAGTGGATAGGCTTGCCATGAAGCTTCCAGTACTTGTCTTGAGCATGCCAAAACCTCTCGTAATGGTTGAAATGGGGTTTCTTTTTTGTATCATTCCCTTGTTTCGCACCATGGACAATTAGGGCTTCTGTTTCCCCACATCGGTAGATTGGATCCCATTCGTTATCACTTTTCCTCGACTTTCTTCAAGTCTTACTTTTGAAAAAACTTCTCGGATGGATGGAAGAGGCTTTTGGCCAAGAATTCTTCCTTATACTTCATCGAGGCATGAGTGAACGCCAATCAGGAATGTCAACATGGTCATTCTTCTCCTTCTTCTGTCGAGTACAATTCGCAAGGCTCTCCCACACTTCATCGTGGCATTGATCCAATTCTTGTCATATTGCTACTATTTTGTTGTAGTAAGAGGTAATATACTGACATCATAATTATCTTGTTTAGCTTGCCACATGTATGTTTTTAAAGATCTGGGAAGAGCTCTCCCGTTCTGAATATGTGGCTCGAGCAATATCCCACACTTCCTTGGCTGTTTTTAAGAACATATGTGGCGTGGCTACAGACATGTCTGATGAATTGAGTAGTCACCTAGTTCAGAAGAGACCGGTCTTGAAGTTTATCCGGTCAAGAAGCACAACTTACGTCAACCATCAATGGCAAGGTTCACAGATTGCAATCATTCCAGATAGCTTTTCCCATTCAAATAATGCACAGTGATTGCTTTGGTGATTGAGAGTAGTCAACTACCGGTGTTGATCAATCGGCAGATGTGACGGTGGAGGTATTCTGTTCGGACTCCGACATATTGAACTCCGGCTACTGATTCTGATTGTCTCCAGCAAATAAGAAGTAGTTGATAAAAATACCTTCAGAGCTCTGATACCATGAAGTTGAAAGAGAAATGTTATTGTAATTCTCATTGAAAAACAAAGAAGTATAAATACAGCTTAGAGGCCTAACTAGACTCCTATGGTTTATGGGATTTGATAACATACAAGGAAACTAACCAACTATACAGATTTCAATCGAATCTGTTACCAATTATACGGATATCCATATTTTACAAAAAAAAATATAATCCCACGAAATCAAGGATTATATTCTGTATATCAATTTCAGACTTTAAATGATAATGAGGAGAGGATCAATACAAGGTGTCACGTGGCATTGGACAATTATCAACTATGTGGATGATGTTTGGAACTTCATATTATTTATATTCCCCGATAAAGATCATTAGTACAGGACAGCCGTTGCCTATTAGATCAGGCGAATGCATCGATCAGCATACGGATTGTGCGGCAATCTAGAAACAACACTTCCCCAAATGAGTGCTAGATTGTAATGGGGAAATTGTCTATTAGATCAGGCCCACTGTAACCAGCAATTGTCAGAGTTACTTATTTTGAATAAGGAAATTGTTCTTGTGCATCTGATTACTGGTTGGAATGATTGACAATTGTGTATATGGTCTGGTCTTTTATGACCGTATTACATGAAGCTTTTGGTAAATGGGGTATAGATTTCAGAGGACCTGATGGTATGAGGTCTCTACTAGTGTACTTCTTATAGTTGATTTAAAATTCACTAGAATATTTTCACTTGTGAGTTAGTTCATGTTGGTTAAGATCTTGTGATATTGGTAAAAGATGGACTGTTGAGAGCCTTGATTGTTTGTCTTTAGTCTTTCATTGTGATGGGATTTCACTTTAGCCTATCCAGCGTAAATCAAGGTTTGCTGCACCGAGAGAATAAGCATTATTTGTTTCATTTTCTATCCTTTGATAAATAAGAATATTGTTGGATTATGCTCTTAGGAAGGGCTAAAATACTTGTAACCCTGTTAATAGAATTCCTCTACTAACGCAAGCCAAACATACTAAGGGTGCGTTCGTCTTGTGGGAATGGATTGGAATGGAATGGATTTCGAAGAGGGATTTGGATTTGGAAGGATTTCGATTTTGAGGGATTTGGATTCTAAATCCGTAATAAATCTTTTTCGTTTTGTAGGATTTGGATTTGGAATGAGATTTTGAGGGATTTTGATTCTAAATCTTGTTCCTCCTTGAACCACCCGCTTAGAATCCCTCAGAATCCCCCCATTTATGTTAGGATTTCAAAATCCCTCGTGTATGGGATTTCAAATGCAGCTCCGGATTTCAAATCCCACCCTTGCCAAATCCTATGTCTTACCGAACACGGGAATGGAATGGATTTGAAATCCAAATCCCTCCAATTCCATTCCATTCCCGCAAGACGAACGCGCCCTAAATATCTTGTTTTCCCAGCATTTCGTGTTTAACTTTTATATTTTACAATTACAGAATCGAACCACTGGCGTAAGTTCTTATTCATTTGTGGTTCAATGTTTTTTCAGAGGTTGCATGAAGAAAATGAGAAGCTTTTTGAGCGATTGACAGAGAAGGCATCTTCAGTTGGAAGCCAGCAGGTTTTTTATGACAAAAATTTTCAACTCAGTTTCTTTTAATCTCTTTTGCTATCTAGGCTCTCTTCAGGGCTTCCATGTATACGGTCTTGAAAAATAGTAGGAGCCACTAGCAAGTGGGGATATCTATTTGTCATCAGTTTAAAAAAATCTTTGATACACTATATTGCATTTGTTAGACGTAAGCTCCCATACAGTAAATCATACCAAATTTGGTGTTAACCTTCAGGATGAATTTCTCACTTGTTTTCCTTTTCAGATGTTAATGGCACCTCCCAAAAATCTAACTCCGGCCCATGACCATGCAAGGTGAAATCAGTGTATTGGTTTGAGATTAGTTTTGGTATATTCTTTTTACAATAGTTAATCTGAACAAAATTTTGCTTTATTTGGTTTATAGGAATGACAGTAATAATAAAGAGCGTACAATGGATGTTGTTCCTTTCTCTGCCGAAAAGAATGATGGTACTCTTGCTTTAGTTAAGCCGGGTAATGACAAGATCAAATCAACCCCCGCAGGGGAGTATCTGACTTCTGCTCTGAATGACTTTGACCTGGAACAATATGATGGTCTTGCTGCTATTTCTGATGGAGCAAACAAGCTACTAATGCTGGTACGAATGGTGTGGAATTCCGAATCTTGAAAAAATCATGTCAGATAGGATAGCAGTAATTCTGTTCCTTGCTGCTTTTAGTTAGAATTGTTTCCTTAATGGAATTTTTATTTAATTTCTATCTGAATGTGATTTGAGTGGTGCAGGTTTTGGCTGCGGTCATTAAAGCTGGTGCTTCTCGAGAACATGAAATACTTGCTGAAATAAGAGATGCTGTTTTTGCATTTATCCGTAAAATGGAGCCACATAGAGTGATGGACACCATGCTTGTTTCCCGTGTTAGAATTTTGTATATAAGATCATTGCTGGCTAGGTCACCTGAGCTGCAATCGATCAAGGTAATAGCAGTCCTTAAATTTTCTATTTAAGCATTGTTGCTTGTGCCTGCTCCTCAGTTAGATTGCAGAAGTAATCCTTAATGTTCTAGGTTCCTCCGGTTGAGAGATTTTTGGAGAAACCTACCAGTGGCCGCAGCAGAAGCTCCAGCAGAGGCAGCAGCCCTGGAAGATCTCCTGTGCGTTATGATCCCAACATTAAGAATGCTTTAATTGATGAGCATATGCATGGTTTCAGAGTAAATCTAAAGCCAGAAAAGAAGTCTAAATTATCCTCCGTTGTTCTGAAGATACGTGGAATTGATCAGGTGTGTACGGAAGAAAATATTTTATACTCAGTTTCATCAAATGGTACATTCAAATGATAGTAAGTTAGAAACCTGTTTTTCATTGTTTTTTTGTCAGTCCATCTTAATGGGTGATTGAATTTCACCCCAAGTATTTTGGCTATTAGCTAATTCCCTTAAAGGCCCTTCTATTTAAGGTAGTATAAGATAAAAGCTGGTAAAATTGATCTCTTCGTATGCATTATTTAGCTATGTTCTCTAATTGTGGCCTCACTGTAGATATATACTTGCTTCAAGTAATTGGGACCCATAATCAGATTTTCATTTTCCTCAAATCATATATGACAAAATGGAAGTGTTGAAATGTTAAATGGCCTAAACAAAACCGAATATTTATGAGTTGGGTCATATTTCATTCATAATAACAATGAAACTGCTATATTTGTAAACTTTAGACGTGAAGGAGCAGTACTAGTTTGTAACACACAACTTAAATGTACAGGAATCTTGGAGACAGCACGTTACAGGTGCTAAGCTGAGGGAAATAACTGATGACGCCAAAGCATTTGCCACCGGGAACAAGGCTCTTGCTGCCCTTTTTGTTCATACTCCTGCTGGAGAGCTGCAGCGTCAAATCAGATCTTGGCTTGCAATGAGCTTTGACTTTCTTTCCATCAGTGGCATGGATGCTGCAGGTGGGGCCACGGGTCAGTTGGAGCTTCTTTCTACTGCAATAATGGATGGTTGGATGGCTGGCCTTGGTGCTGCAATGCCTCCCATTACAGATGCACTTGGACAACTCTTAGCAGAGTATGCAAAGCGAGTCTATAATTCCCAACTGCAGCACCTCAAGGTAACCCACCTTTAATCTAATAATATATTATTACTAGTGACATTTGCTAAAATATGTGTATTTACGTTATCAGGACATTGCTGGTACATTAGCAACTGAGGCGGCAGAAGACTCGTCACAAGTAGCAAAACTGCGTTCAGCTCTGGAATCTGTTGATCACAAGAGAAGAAAGGTAACCTATTATCCGTTTCTCTTTTCAAGCTTCCATATTTGCTTTTTCAAATCATTTGTTTGATATTTGTGATCAGATCCTGCAACAAATGAAAGGTGATGGTGCATTATTAACATTAGAAGACGGTGGTTCACCTATCCGGAATCCTTCTTCTGCAGCGGAGGATGCCCGACTTGCATCTCTAATTGCTCTTGATGGCATTCTCAAGCAAATCAAGGTTGGTCTCTTTTCTTTCGATTAGCAACTTAATATTATTAATGCACTTTTTGAGCAAGTAAATGTTAATGTGACAGGATATAATGAGACAATCTTCGGTTAATATAATGAGTAGAAGTAAGAAGAAAGCATTGGTGTCATCATTAGATGGTCTTTCGGCACAAATGTCTTCCCTGCTAGAGATTGACCATCCATGTGCACAGAGACACATTGCAGATGCTTCTCGTGTTGTGGAGGTAATATAATACATATATATTCTCTGCCAAACAGAGTAATCAGTCGATGTTATATGAATAAATAATCGTATCTTGATTGCAGTCGATTGTTGAAGAAGATGAAGCAGTTTCAGCAGGTGGAGGTGGTGGTGAAAGCGAAACCGAGGTGGCACAGTGGAACGTGTTGCAGTTTAATACAGGATCTACAACTCCTTTCATCATAAAATGTGGAGCGAATTCACATTCGGAGCTGGTGATCAAAGCAGACGATCGGGTTCAAGAACCGAAAAGTGGAGGTGAGATTGTGCGGGTTGTTCCAAAGCCTACGGTTTTAGAGAAGATGAGTTTGGAGGAGATAAAAGAGGTATTTAGTAAACTACCAGAAGCGTTAAGCCTGCTTGCCCTGGCTCGAACCGCAGATGGAACAAGGGCTCGATATTCCCGATTATACAGGACCCTAGCCATGAAGGTTCCAGCACTTCGGGAGGTTGTGGGTGAGCTTGAGA